>BOPN01000009.1:240776-250776 GCA_017312705.2 Penaeus japonicus | reverse complement strand
CATCTTGGCCCGGGATTGCAGCTGTTGTGAAAGCTACTAATTAAGAGCCCCGAGTGCCGCGTTGCACTGCAATATACGGCGTCTTGTAAATTCAATTAATGCACAAATCCAATTTAAACGCGACCGAGATCACCGGAACGACTTCTGTGTCCTTGGGGAGTGAGATGAAGGAGGAGGAGGAGGATTAGAGGGAGGAGGAAGAGGAGGAGGAGGAGGAAGAGGAGGGGAAGGAGTGGGAGGAGGAGGAGGGGAAGGAGTGGGAGGAGGAGGAGGAGAAGAAGAAGAAGGAAGAAGAGGCAGTAGTGGTGCAAGAGGAGGAGGAGGTAGAGGAAAAGCAAGAAGAGGTGATGACCGAAGAGGAAGAGGAAAAGGAGACGATGACGGATGAGGGAGAAAAGGAGCAAGAGGAGGTGTTGGTAGACAGTGAGGCAGAGGAAAAGGAGAAAATGGAGAAGTAAGAATGAGTAGGTGTATAGAAATCATCCGGCCACACAGTCATGATTTATGTTCGAATTATCATAATTATGTATAATAAACAGTCGTCCAGGATTGTCGGAGAGAATGATAATGTTTCGCCTGAGAGTTTCACTATCGCACTTATCAATTATGAGGGTCAAGGCAAGGATGAAGCGTCTTTTTCCGGACAGGATGTAGAGCAAGGGACGCTGGAATGGCTGGGACTTGCATGATGGAGAGGATTTTAAATGTAAGACATTTATAATAATGGAAGGGTGAAACATACAAGAAGGTTAACACACATACACACACATCTGCTTCTGTCCCGATTACCGCTGGGGTTTCCGTGACGTGTACCCTGGCAAGAGAGCTTGTAGATCTCCGTGGAGATCTATTGTCAAACAAGGATCTAGTCAAAAGCCTTTCTTACAAGGACATACGTGATGATTTGCTACCCTTTGCGGAAGCTCCAAAGGCACGTAGGATACGTCGATCGCTTGACACTGCGTCACTGTCTTGTTGGCCATGAGTTTGGGTCCCTCCATTAGTGATTAAAATTGTGAGAAAAAAGTATCGATTCTATATAAATCTATCTATATATATATATATAACACACAAATAGTTATGGCATGGTATAAGTATATGTATTCATATGCATACCCACATGACACATTCAGTATAATCAAGAAAATCTAATATTGTCAAAAGCTCCATTCTATGTGCCAACTTCCCAGGCTATGGATTGAAGTCCGTTGCCAGTCGCCCCGAGACGATGTTCATCCTTCTTGCACACCCGGGAGGCGTGTTCGATGCATCGCGCCGGTTCGACTGCAACCGTGGATCTAAACAACGTTATATTGGCAACTAAATCCATTCACAAGAAATGGTATGCATGATTTTAGCAGCTTCTAAGTGTGCAATTGTATCAGTAACACATTTGAAACCGTTAAAATCAGAAGTGTAAACCCGTGAAGAAAAAAATCCATTCAAAATAGAATGTGCAAATCACCGTAATCAAAGACCGAATCTCACTCAACAAACAATTTAGATAAAAGTAGTTCCCTCGTGTTGTTTAAAGACAAAAGGACATTTGCTGTCGGGTCTTTGGTGTTTGCAAATGATAATCAAGATACAGCAACAGGATGACGTAGCCAATAACAATCCCAGTTTGGGTTAGTTGTGTCCACACCAAGAGAATAAAAATAGGATAAAAATGTAAACATATTCCGAAATGGCCAAAAACTGAAAAAAGAAGACTTGATTTTCTTTTAACTTATTAACGACGTCCAGGGTCCAGGCAAACAGGATCGTTCATTTTTTTGGGAGAAAGAAAAAGTGTTTGCCGTTAGATGCCATTTCCGGGTGAAACTGCACTAATCAAATTCTCTTTTTTCTTTTCGTTTTTCAGTTCTCCGAAGGAATGGTTTCCAAATCCTTCACCCTCGCTGGCCTTCCCTTGGACGAGCGCCTTCGCCCAAGATACAGATTCCACCCAAAGAACCGGTTCGTCCAACTGCATTTCCTCCATCTGCCCTCTAGTTCGCTCTATAAGGGCGCGGGTCCCGTGCCAGCTGGCCCGGTCTGCGCCCTTCATGATCCACCAATTAGGAGTCTCCAGGGTCGCCCGCGCCCACCCGCCCGCCCGCACCGTGGGTGGAGGCGCAGGGGGACGCCCACTCGGACCTGACACGTGGGCGGAACCTCGCTATCGGACACGTGGCTTTCTTAATAGGACTTCCTCTCTGCAAAAGAATATTCTCTTTGAAAGTGTTTTGGACACTTTGCTATATACGTAGCTGTGGTGTATGTATCATCAGATACACATGCTATATATACACATAGAAGCATATAAGTACATATACATGCCTCTATATAGATATAGATACCTATATCTATCTCTCTCTCTCTGTCTGTCTGTCTCTCTCTCTCTCTCTCTCTCTCTCTCTCTATATATATATATATATATATATATATATATATATATATATATATATATATATATATATATATATATATGCATGTATATACATAGATACATATATACACATACATACATACATACATTCATTATATATGTATATGTAAAATATATATGTATATATAAATATATACATATATATATATATATATATATATATATATATATATATATACATGTGTATGTGTGTGTACACATATGTATATGTATGCATATATACATATATAAGTGTGTGTGTTTGTATATACATATATACACATACATACTGACGCGCTCAATCACATGCACACAAACACATACAAAACACTAACACACACACACACACACACACACATGTATATATTCTCTGCAAGACAAACAGAAACTCAACTCAACTCTCCCTCCTGCCAAGTCTGCAACCGCAGCGACACCAGCCTTCCTTCGTCATCCCGCCCGATGACTGATGGCTCTATCACCTCGGATCAACGGAGCTAAAACGCAGTCAAGAGCTGTAGTTTGAGTCATCAATGGGTCGCCGAGAGCGTTCATTATTCAGCCTTTGTAATCAAGATATTTGGTCAATTTACGAGGCGGAGGAAGAAGACTTGGTGGAAGTTGCGCTCGAGTTGTCTGGCAAGATCATCTCGATTTGGATCAATGCTAATGAGGAAAAGAGTTGAAAGATGGCGGAAAACACTCGGCCAGCCTCCGAGTCATTGCCAACTAAAGGCCGTGATGGTCGCAGGAGAAATCTGAAGGAGGGAGACTTCTTCCTCTGTTCTCTCCCCCCCCCCCCCTCCCCTATTCACATCCATCCTCTTTCTCCGCCCTCTTCTCCTCCTCTCCCAGTACCATCTTCTATCTCTCTTATCCACCACCTGCTCACCTCCCCTTCTTTCCACAACAACCTCCTACTTCTCCCTCTTTCCCTCCTTCTCCTCCTACTTTTCTCTTTCTTCCCCTTCTCCGGAGTCCTGCACAAGGCTTGATGGAAGAGCGAGATTCCTATAAATTGAAAGCGGTCCCTCCCTCCGCCCAGCAGATCAAAATTACACCCAATCTACCTGCTCCTTGTAACTACCTGCTGGCCAGCGCGCATTAGCCGTCGTCCCGTGCCCACCGCGCCGGGACACGGACTTGCATTAAATAAAATAGTTAAGTAATTGAAATGGGGAAGCAAAGGGTTCTTTCTCACAGGTGGCTCAGGAGGCCTCGTGGGTGTATCCTCTTCATGACAAAGGTAATCACCATCAGCGTCACCATATGCCTGGATTGTTGAATATTATTAAACTTCACAATCAATGTCCATTGCTTAAAATCTTCACACTCATTCCTGTCTTCAACAGCAGTACTCTACATCGCTTACCATTATCAGAACTTTCAATCATAGTCAACCGCTCACTATCACTGTAAATAGCCATTGTATTTCTACTAATAACTCGAGCTCCAGCTTCAAATAAGACGGTGGTACCGCAAAGACCTGGCTACCCGAGGCATAAAAAAAACAAAGGGTCTCAAACCATGGTCATTCTCCCTCCAGTAACAACCATTTTGTCGCTCGCAACAGCCCTTGATTGTTGAAATAAAGCCGAACCAGTTGTCACAGGTAGAAACTCTAGTAAAACGTTTATTTCTAAATATAAAATGGTCGTGTCCTCCTTTTCAACTCTTTTACTACACATCCATACCCTTTGTCGTCTGTTCTTACACTACCATTAACAGTTCATTGTATAAATTACAAGGTACCATTGCATTATTGTGTAAGTATCAGAGAGGTCCTCGTTTCTGGCCGCACTGGTATTCGTTACAGCGTTAGGATTGCATCCAATTCGGCGTTTAACACAAATAGGGTGATATTATCGATACCTACTTGGGTTATAGTTTGCTATAAATGTACATGTTGTTTATTGTTATTATATTTTTTTCTTATTGAAATTAGCATAATCATCACCAACAGCATATTATCGTTATTACGTTCACAAGAGATCTAATATCATTCTGTACATGGTCAGCCAGGAACAACCAAGCCCTCGCAACCATTACCCCTCACCCTACACATATCAAACAAACCATAAAAGAAAAAAACAGAAAGAAGAAAAAGAAAGAACACAAACACACACACAGACATATATATGTACACACACACACACACACACACACACACACACACACACACACACACACAAACACACACATATATATATATATATATATATATATATATATATATATATATATATATATATATATATATATATATATATATATATATATATATATATATATATATATATCAACAAAAACGAAAAGCCGCCCATCATAAAACTAGGAATAACAAGCGGCCACATCTACAAACCGAGAGAAACAAAACTGTGTATAATCACCTGTTGTTCCTCTTCCCTTTCGCCAAGGACAATCCTCAAAGGAAGAGATGCATTGTGGTTGTAGATCATCAATCATAGCGCTGGCCGTTGGGCTCAATAGTCACCATATATCATAACAATGGTCGTCATTAACCCTGCCATTACGTTATATGGAATCCCCTGCTGGGCGTCTGCAATGTAATGTAGGTTGCGGGGAAGTTTAAGACAACAACTGTTTAATCCTTCTCTTCCTGTTTGTGATATTTTGATATATATATATATATATATATATATATATATATATATATATATATATATATATATATATATATATATATATATATATATATATGTGTGTGTGTGTGTGTGTGTGTGTGTGTGTGTGTGTGTGTGTGTGTGTATGTATGTATGTATTATGTACGTATGTACACACACACACACACAAATGTTCATTTTTCTAATAGATGGTAAAATATATTTGTCTATAGCATTATGTACGGTTTCATTTTTTTTTTTTTCAATTACCATCTTCAACATTAATATCACAAGCAATGATAGTAACAATAACATTCTGAATGGATAATACAGAAACACCATGATCCGATAACAACAAACGATCCGAGTGTATACGTATGTTTTATTGACATATATATGCGTCATATTTTCAAGTTTATAATTATTTGACCTCAAGAGAGGACTTAGCATGCTGAGGGTGATAATTTATACTGTTATATCGCTATCCTGATATGTAAGCATTCAACTCTGATGCTTGTGATTAATCCGCCTTTTGTTCTGTATATGTTTCAACATGTTTTGTAGAAGATATGTGAGCCCAAAGAGGGACTAAGATTGGGGTGAGAATAACCTGTTACCTCATACTTTTGAGATGTAATAATCTCTCTCTCTCTCTTTCTCTCCTTTCTCTCTCTCTCTCTCTCTCCTTTCTCTCTCTCTCTCTCTCTCCTTTCTCTCTCTCTCTCTCTCTCTCTCTCTCTCTCTCTCTCTCTCTCTCTCTCTCTCTCTCTCTCTCTCTCTCTCTCTCTCTCTCTCTCTCTCTCTGTGTGTGTGTGTGTGTATTGTGCGCGTGATTATAAGTGGTACATGACTTGTTTTCCTTCCTTGCGCGTGTAGTTTGATATCTTATTATCAGCATTATCAACATTATTATTTTCATCACCATTATCATCATTATTACAGTTATTATCATTATATCATCATTATCATCATACTGTTGTCACCACTATTATCTTTACTTTTACATCATTCTTGTCGTCATTGTTGGTGTTTTTGTTGCCGTTGTTATTATTGCTATTATCATTTTTGTTGTTAGTTTAAGTATGAGAACTATTATTATCCTCACTGTTGCTGTGTCGATATATACGTGCATCCTTTGTAACGTTGTCAAGCGTGTTATAAACCCCGTTGTTGCAGTAATTGCATTCTACGTTACGATTCGTTCTAATTCGCAAATAATGTGTTATGTTCAATCACGTCCAGCCGGCCTTGTAATTCCAAAAGGTAATTTCTGATGATTAAAAAAGCCGCGTTTTTTGTCTTGATCTTCTCGGAGACTATAATACATCATCAAGTTGAGACAACTTAATTATTGTTTCTATCTTTATTAAATGATATTTGTCCGGCTGCAGAAATAAGTTAACTGTATTATTAGATTCCTTGTGAAAACACTGTGTGCATCATTCAGTATTGGAATGTTTTAAAGTATCGTTTTATTATTGAACAGCAAGAAAAAAAATCAAACAAAATATACGAACGGGAATGTTAATGAAACCAACGAACCAATGCAATCAATTATCACCACCATTATCGCAACATCAACAACAATAACAACAAAGAATAAGCAAGACCTTGGTCCTTTATTTCTTCAAGAGAGTTACCTCGAAATAAACAAACCAAATCCCATAAACGAGATAAGCTCAGAATATTCATCCGAAATTTATATGAAGTTATCAGCCAGTGCTAAAAGCTATTCACTAAAAGGTAACATAATACAGTACTACCCTATCTCGGGGACCGTAGTAGACTGTCACTCGGCCAGCACACAACACGGCACTGGGTGACACTAGCCTGTCTTTTAGGACTTTAGAATAAAAAAAAATAAAAAAGACAAAAACAAAAAAACAGTGTTGCTGAATTTGTTATCTGTTGTGAAATGTCTTGTGCATACGTATATATATATACTGTATACATATATCTATATATTAATGTATATATATGTATATATATATGTATATATATATGTATATATATATATATATATACATATACATATATATATATATATATATATATATATATATATATATATATATATATATGTGCGTGTGTGTGTGTGTGTGTGTGTGTGTGTGTGTGTGTGTGTGTGTGTGTGTGTGTGTGTGTGTGTGTGTGTGTGTGTGTGTGTGTGTGTGTGTGTGTGTACACATAAAAGTAGAGATGTGTATATCAAACGCTGAGAAATGTAAACTATATACAGGAATATAGCAATAATATAGGGTATGGATATGGACTGAGGTATGGAATCTTTGAATCGATAGTTTTCCAAGCAAATTAAGTAACAGAGAGAGAGAGAGAGAGAGAGAGAGAGAGAGAGAGAGAGAGAGAGCGAAAGAGAGAGAGAGAGTAGAAAAAAACGATTATGCGGCCAAGTTTTTTCAAACCTTTTTTTCCTTGGAGAAACATAACAAAACGGACTATTTAGACAATAATCTTATCTTTCGGAAACAATGGATCATACGATATGACACTTATCGTGGCTCCAATGACATGGGATGCTGGAGAAACAGATGCCTTTCGGAGATTCTTATCTCCGTCGCGTGGAACCTGCCAGCCTGACTTTTTTCCCCGTGTCTGTGTCTCTAGTTGTCTGTCTGGTTGTACTCTGGTGTCTTTCGCTGCTCGTCTGGCTGATGCTTTTTGATTGTCTTTGCGTCTATTTGTGGCTCTGTTTGTCTTCTTCAGCATTTGATTCTTGTTTTTGTTCTGGTTATGTTTTGTTTTATGATTCTTTATGTTTTATCTTTTTTCGTGACTTTGAGTGCATATAATGTTGTTTATGTAACGTTCTTTAGCTCCTATTGCTGTATTACAATTTATATATAAAAAAACATGAAATTGTACATGATTGTAGAATATGCAAGCAATCACATTTTCGTCATAAGAGATACTTTGCCGACATATGAAAAGAATATGAAAAGTAGAGAACAAGACATCTCTCTCTCTCTTACTGCATGTTAATGTGTGTGTATAAGCGCACGCATGTGTACGCATATCTCGCGGACATACAGATACGCACAGAGACACCTACGAAGTATGCTGATGTCATACCGACAGAGAAGATGACAAATCTGCTCTCATTGATATTTTCGAAAACAGTGTCCGTGCACTATCATGACAATCTAATCAACGCTTCATTAGAATGTTTGCTCTGAATGTTAGATTTCAAAGTAAATGTTAAGCCGACAGTGAGGACCATTGGCCGTTTTTAATTCGTTTCGAAAAATTATACTGAAGCCGCGGTTGCTTTGACTCCGATCAGTCGCATTTTTCAAATTTGCAATTCGTGTTAGAAATGCCGGTATTTATTCCAATTGCCGTACAGCAAATACATCACTATTAAATAATCTATTAATAATTTATATCTTGAAAGAAACACACATTCAGAAATAAACACAGCTATCAAATATTAATTCTAAATCCCATTTACAAATCGTAAAACTGTACATATAATTTAGTACAATTTCTAAGATGGTCGAGGATTGACAAATGATGGTGAAATGCGCGAATGAATTATGTTGCTTCGTTCCAGTGGGCCCATTGGCTATTTCGGATAATGTAAAGGCTGGGAAAAAATAATACCACAGTGGTTCTAGTTTGTTACTATCAAGGTTTATGGATTCTAGGAATAGCCAGAGGCGGGAGAAAAAAAGGAAAGGAGGTGAGAGAGATAAAAATAGGAGAGAGAGAGAAAGAGTATGATAGAAGAGAAGGGAAGGACACTAAAAAAGAAAACTAACATTCCTTCAGACCAAACGTTCCAAAATAAACACGGAAAAAAGATGAAGATCAAATCATTTAATTCTATCTCTTTCGTTTGAAACACAAACCATCATCAATCTCAACTTGTTCCAGATAATCGGCCCAGCCAAAAGAGACACACGAAATAAATAATGGATACGAAGGTGAGAGGGGGAGGGAGAGGGAAATAGGGGGGGGGGGGGAGAAGAGAAGTGGAGAGAAACAAACGTAGAAGAACGACGTCTAACTTGCGATCTGACATCTCAATTTCCTTCTCTGTGTGACGTCTCGACGCAAACGTATCTCGGGGACTTCACGGCTTGGTGCGTCACTGAGCGTTTGTACGTCGCCTTTTGGGCTGTACTTAATTGTGTGTGTGTGTGTGTGTGTGTGTAAATGCGTAACTTGGTTTACAGATCTTGTGTAGTTAAGTCGGTAGAGACTTTTATTAGAGGGAGGATAGATAGGTAACTTTGATTTTACACCTATTTATTTGTCTACGGAAACGTGTGTTATTGTGTTTATTGGAATGTAAGGAATTTTGGGAATATCCTGTATTTAGATTCCTCTGGGAAGATTAACTTTCCAGATTGCTTTGTCTGCTTTGCTGTTATCCTATTTTTTGAGTGTGTGAAGTGAAATTGATATATAATACTGCTTCTGTCTTTCAAATAGATAAAGATATTTATTTTTCCTGAAGTACATATTCGTAACGACAGCATTGCTACAGGTTAGTCCATTAATGCATCGGATTTCGTTCTGATTGTAACATACAATCAATCCAAACACGATATTAACGAGTTTAAACAGAGACAACTCAAAAAAAAACAGCCATCAGATTCTTAAAAAAAAATGTATACCTCGTTTTCCCCGGCGTCCTCCAGTCGTTCGAGTAGAGCCAGGTGTGAGGAGGGCAGGTGTTGGGGGCAGAGCGATGGGGGGGAGGGGGCGGTGGGCGGCCAGCAGCCACCCACCCAGCCACCCACCTCCCCTGACCGCGCCAGCACACTCTCCAATTTCGAGGTCCCGGGGGCCACTTCCAGAATTATTTACCGCTCCTGTTTCCCGTGCGCGTCCCTTGGGGGTCAATAACAGAGCTGTTGTCTGTGTTGCTGTCACTTACAATGCTGGTGTCATACCGGTATTCCTTTGGTATTCCTCTGGTATTCCAAGGGTATTTTTCTGGTAT
>BOPN01000009.1:203276-220776 GCA_017312705.2 Penaeus japonicus | reverse complement strand
GAAACCATGAGAATTAGAATAACAATGGTGTAACTATTAACCCCATTAAAATTCATAGATTTGGGAGGTGTCATTTACTCTAATACGTATCACGCAAAACTGCGAAGAAGTGTACCCAATAATTACTGAAAGACGGAGAAAGTAAGTTGACATATTTCTGTCCGCACCGACTCGTGTCTAGATGTGAAACCTGAGTCAATGCAAAACAAAATATTTTAAGTTTGCAATAGTAATCGAATATAAGGGAAGAAGAAAAAATGGGTAGGAAAATTCCACAAAACTTGCTTTTCTAAGATATTCGCCTTTTAGAACCGTGCCATTTGTGGCTCCGCTGATATAAGGCTTGGCATGTCGGAAGGACTCTTACGGTTCAGACTCCTTGATTCTGGACTCTGCGAGATATGGCAAGTTCTTGTTTGCGAGCCAGATGACAGGAATCAATTAAGAACCCGGTTTTCTTAAGAGAAGCTGCCTATCAGTCGAAATGCTTCGCGTGTCTCCGAAGTACTTACATTAAGAGTTGAAGAATTAGTCGCCTCTTTATCCCAGTGTAAACATCCCTGGAATGGCCCGTTGTCGACGGAGTAGAGTCGCCTTTGCAACGCTATTCTCAGTGTTACACAAAGCTGTTGAAAAGGAACCAGCAAATCTGTAAGAATGTGGCAACTTGAGGGTAGACTCTGCCACAAACCTTGAGAAAACTCGTCACCAGACAGTGTTAAATTAACGTGTTCGGGGATGCTACGTCTACTGCGCTCATCACGTGCAAAGTCCCTGGACCGTCCACGCTCTCGCTGGTTTATAACTCTTCGTATTCTTTACGGTTTGGCCGCCGACACAGTTGATTGGTAAGATTGTGATGGGATTCCATTAAGAGAAAGAGAGAGCTTTATTTGCATTCTGCCTGAAGGACGGCGACTCTCTCTCTCTCTCTCTCTCTCTCTCTCTCTCTCTCTCTCTCTCTCCCTCTCCCTCTCTCCACCCACTCCCGCCCTCCCTCCCTCTTTCTCTTTCTCTCTCTTATCCCCCATCACAGATACAACAATAAAACACCACTAAAAAGTTTTTGTGCCCAACCCAACACCTACATTACGCTCGACCTCCCCAGCGTACTTGCAAAGAGTGCTGATGCAGCCTGAAGTCCTGCTCGACTATCCTTAACCACAACACAAGCAAGAGGTCGTTTGCTCAGCAGATCGGTTAGGCTACAGATCACACTGTCCATGGCAAAGGTCACGCAAGTGGTAATGTGTCATGACCTATGACATTAAGTTTAAAGTTTGTTATCTTATAGACATAAATATTCGAAAGAGAAATATAACAGAATCGAATAAGGTAAAGGTTGATAAGTTAGTCGAAACGAATGTGATCGGTTAGAATTAAGAGAAGTATGCGATTCGTAGTAATGTGAAATATGTAAGTGTGTATATATACACAGCACTGATTATTTCCAAGTGCTATGATGAAGCTAACACCACAATTACGATAGCCTTTCACTCTAACTGTGTAGAAAGTGATGGTCGAAAACCTTCAACTTTACTACAAGAAATAATTAATGGAAGATAACCATCACCAGTCCGTATTATGGGGAGATCGAAACGAAGTGCTAACGTCTCGGCAAAACAACACGCAAGATTGTCTGCGTGGTATGTAACGTACCTCCTGACTTGTTCGTTACGAAATCGTGTTGTGGTTACCAGTTTGTGAAATTCAATATGTCCATTGCTTTGACACGTCTGGTAGATGTTTAGCATTGTTATCGAATACGTTGGCTCGTTCGTTAATCAGAAAAAGAGGAAGAGGCTAATTGCATGGCTCGCGCGTGTGTTAGGTTAGTACAAGGAAAGCGCACACGTTTAGGTGTGCGGCGAGGCGGTCTACAGGGCGTGAGGAGTCCATCCAAAGTGTTTTGAAAGTAGTATTAAGTAAAGAATTGATCAAGAAGTGTAAGCTCAAGCTCGCCAGATAGTCCACCTTATTACAACCCTTATCTTATCACTTTTTATCGTCTTAATTTTTGTGTTACCAGCCGCCGGAGCTAATATACGTAGTGGGGAATTTACCGCTGGATTTCGACGGTTTTCAGGTTTTTGTTGAGAGAGAGAGAGAGAGAGAGAGAGAGAGAGAGAGAGAGTGAGTGAGAGGGAGAGAGAGGGAGAAAGGGAGAGGGAGAGGGAGAGGGAGAGAGAGAGAGAGGGAGAGGAAGAGGGAAATAACACACACACACACACATCTCTCTCTCTCTCTCTCTCTCTCTCTCTCTCTCTCTCTCTCTCTCTCTCTCTCTCCCTCTCCCTCTCCCCTCTCTCTCTCTCTCTCTCTCTCTCTCTCTCTCTCTCTCTCTCTCTCTCTCTCTCTCTCTCTCTCTCTCTCTCTCTCTCTCTCTCTCTCTCACTCACTCACTCACTCTCTCTCTCTCTCTCTCTTTCTCTCTCTCTCTCCCTCCCTCTCTCTCTCTCAAACACTAACACAAGAGAGCAACACACGCACACAAAGGAAGCGAACGTTCGCCCCGTCATCATCATCCAGCGAAGGTTCTTAGCAACAAAGACTCAACTTGGTTCATTCCTCGTGTTTACAAAATGTGTCCTTCCAAGCTCTCATTTTTACGCTGGTAAAGCATCAGTAGTAAAAGTTACAGAGAATTTAAAAAACGCGGTGCTGAAAGCTGGATTCTACAGTGCCGAATTTCGTTTGTATGCTTATCTTGTGTTTGTAATAGCAAAGTTATGTTTCTCAGTGTTTATTTATTTGTTTATTCATATGTCTTGCATGGCAATTGGAGAGTGAGAGAGGTGGGGATAGACAGGCTGACTGACTGACTGACAAGTAGATAAATACAGACAAGCGAGTACTGAGATAACCAAAGCCTACAAAACAATAAAAATATTTACCTCCCCAACCAATGCCAGATAAAGAATTTGAGATTGCTGTTCTGGCTACAGCATGTCTAAATATCTAATTCGAAGAGTAACAAACACAAGAAGACTGATCACCCTCAAAAGAAAGCCCCCGTACCTGTTCCCTTCCCGGGCCCGTCGGGTCTGGCTCCCCGGACAGAGCGACGCCGAAATGTAAATGAAAATGAAAGATCTCAGCTCGTGCAAATGAACTGAGCAAATACGTTGGATCGCGTGTAAGAGGAGAGGAAAAAGAACCTACAAACACTAAGTGAATGGTTCAGTCAATTTGTTTTCAGTTTGTATTATATGCCTCATGCAAAAGTTTGCAAACTGTTCTTACGAGTTTATGTATGTACTTGGTTCATGTCTGGCTATGAAACTGTCGCGTAATGCGGTGAGAGAGCGCCTTTATTTGCAACCATAAAAACTCATTCACTTTACCTTATGGTATTCTTATTAATGAATGGAAATTGGTAGAATACGAATTCGGAGGCAGAAGAGTGTTTATTCCACCATCATTGGAATGCCAAGAAATGTTTCAAGAAGAAAAATGTTTTCTCCAAATTTTGATAATTCTAAAGGAAAAGGTCTTGCATTTTATGAGGTTCAGAGGAACAAGGAACAGGTGCAGTAAGGGCGTTACTGTATGTCATTAACTGTTACTTCAATGTTTGTTTAGTTAACGGGTGGGAGGAGCAACAAGCTATTACATTTTCTTTATTGGACCGGCGATAGAGGTCACATGAGGTCACACAAGGCCACGTAAGGTAATTGGCTTTACAGTCCTAAGGAATCTCAACGGACAAGAATATAAACCGAGATGCGATAAGCTTTGTTTAAAAATGGCCAGAAAGAACCTACTTTTATTCATCAACAGGCAAGACATTTCCTAAAACAGATGGAGCTGAGCGAGCACGTATGTCTTCTGCCCATCCGCTCTTTCCTATATATTGCTGCGTCGATATTGTTTTCTTTTCTCTTGTGTGCATATCAGTATTTTTATATCTTTATCACCTTTCCTGCATACTTCCCTATATATCTAGTTATCATTATATCATATATCTTTCTAAACGCAAGATATTCCATTTATTTCCCATATCTTTATCATTATTTCACCCCCCCCCCCCCCCCCCAACCCCCATGCTCGTGCGGAGGCGGAGGACGTTGCTATGTGCTTAGGTATGTGAGTAAGCATCTGACCTCTCTGACACTGCAACATCCCTTGATCAACGTCCTTTCTGGCGGGCTGAGTGTTGGCCAAGCAAGATGCTGCTGATTTATCTCCGTGTTGACACATTCAGTGTCCCTTGAGCGATACGGAAGTTATGGATATCCGTGGCTGTTTTTTTTTTTTTTTTTTTTTCTTCTTTTCTTTTTTCTTTTTTTCTTCGTTCAGTTTTTTTCTGCTTTGCCGTCTGTACTTGACATTTGGATAACGAAATTTTGTGAATTTCTTGGAATGTTTTCAGTAGGAATATGTATTTTACTTGTTGATGAAAACGACTTACTTGCAAATATATAAAAAACAAAACATTTTCCGGCCTTTAAAGACAAATTTATATACCGCAAAGGCATCATATAGTTTTACGAGGTCGTAATTAAATCAACGTTTGCACAAGCACACAAAGGCTAATTCATTACCTCTTGACAAACCACAGTTACACACTCAACACTGCAAAGCAAAACATAAGCTTGATAATTTGCCAGAAGAGCAAGAATGGTCAGGTCACTCCGGGTCGGTGGTAGCTCGGGTCGCAGGTTGTATGAGGTCGCATGTGTTTTGTCTGTTGCGAGGGTCAGCAAGAGAGGCGGTTGTAGGTGGGGTATGTGGGTTGGGGGACTGCCGGGGTAGGGGGTGGAAGCAAGTCTCAGAATACCTCGGGAAAATGAGTTAGAACAAAAAGTGTCCAGTAAAAATTGGGACAGGAGAGACTTGAGTCAAAGTGCCCGCATTATTGACTTACCTTTACTCTTGGCATAAACGGACTCTTAGAAAGGTAGACCAGAGGATGGTTTTTACATTGCAAAGCACTTAAGATACAGACCGTTTTATTGAATCCTTTCACTTTACGAAATACATGATGCAAAACAATTGCCAAGGCTAAAAGGGAAATAAACAAAGAGGGGCAGGACCAAGAGCGAGAGAAACCCGCCATGAATAAATCATCCAAAAGCAACGGAAACCCACGTGATTAATGGCTCTCCTGAGTGATTAGGAAACTGTGGGAACCAAGAGCCACCCTTGTAAAGACCAAAAGCTCTCTTGTTATCGTCCAAAAATGGCCATAATAAAACGGACAACACGATGAGGAGAAAAGCGATAAGTGCGAGAAAGACTAAGCTTTATGACCAACAGAATCTACGGATTAGTGAGCTGTCTCTGGAACTTTACACACTTAACTCTATTCTTCCTCATCAACTCCGTGTTCTCGCGCTCATTAAGCAAGCTAATGGAAATAATTGGTGTCCAGTTGAGAATCCCCAGATTCACATGCATATATATGTGTGTATATATATATATATATATATATATATATATATATATATATATATATATATATATATATATATTCTCTCTCTCTCTGCCCACGCACGCACACACACACGCACGCACGCACGCACACACACACGCACACACACACACACACACACACACACACACACACACACACACACACACACACACACACACACACACACACACACACACACACACACACACACACACACACACACACACACACACACACACACACACACACACACACACACACACACACACACACACACACACACACACACACACACACACACACACACCCACACAAGAACAAGTAAGACACCAAAACTCGACCCAAGAAGAGGTGAATTGTGAGAAGCGACAGTAAACGCCACCGTAGGCTTTAATTACTGTACCTGCAGCTGCTAGTCGGGGTTGAGGGACAGGTTTAGCTACTCTCATTTCCTCGAGAATCCTGCTAAGACTCTAATTAGTCCGAGGTGTCTTTCTCGGACGCACCCACGATCCAGGTGACGCTATGGGGGGCCCGGAACCTTCTGGAACGTGGAAATAACAACGGAGGCGATAATTAGTAGAAAATGTAGCACTGGAAGAGAGGAACGTTGCATTGTGAAGAGTCGGGTTTTTTCTTTTATGAAATTTATGGTTTAGCGAATGGGGTTTTATGATGAGATTTTATATCTTTATGCAGTTTTAATTGCGTATTAATTTTATGTGTTTATACATTCGTACACACACACAATGAGAGAGAGAGAGAGAGAGAGAGAGAGAGAGAGAGAGAGAGACTTTTTGAAACAACGTATAAATTCCCACAGGAAATCATAACCCCCCGTCCCCCTCACCCCCCACCCCCTCGAAGCCTCAGACCGACTCTAATATGGAAGGTTCGCTTTCCTTAAGTCCTTTAGTCAAGGGAGCTATAGCTTAGGAGCCCCACGCATTGGGAATCTCGCCCTTATGGGCACCCTACCGAGAGATCAATCCAATGGTTTATCAAGGTCTTCTGAGATTAGGTAAATGAGCTTTTTCAGGCCCAGTGTTCTTCCAAGGTGACAGGTGTGTAAAAATGTATTGGTCAAGGAGGCAGAAAGAGTAACACTGCGAAATTTTACGTACGTATAAGTTTCTTTTTCTTCTCCTCCAAGATGGAGTTTGCCTTTTTTTGAAACCATGAGTCAGTGCTTGTTAAGTTGACCCCCCCCCCCCCCTCTCTCTCTCTCTCTTCCTCTTCCTTCTCTTGAATAGACAGTTTTATGAAAACAAAGTGGTCTCCAAAGCGTCACAGGAAAAGCTTTGTCGAAGGGAAAGTCTGTCTCTGAAGCATAGAGGTTAGAATGCCTGACATCTTGACGGCGGCTTGACGGACAGCGCTGTGTGGACGTTGGGTGGGATTCCTTCTGGACACCCTTGACCACATGCCGAACTCACAGGTAACTTCGGGTAATTTTTTCGTCGCCGAGGACAATACCCGGGAAGTCTGGACGAAAGTTGGCGGAATAGTCAAGAAATCGTAAAATTATGGATTTATGCTTCTTTACCTGTGTATGTGTGCTTAAAAATGATAGATTTGTATAGTAGAAAAATGATAAATCTTTTCACATTTCCCTCGCCTTAAAGGAAAAAAAACGAGAGAAAATGTTTTACGAAGCATTTGGCATAAGAAACAGCTTCGGACGCATATTTTTTACGGTCTGGTTATAATAGAATCTTCTATTCTCCGACGTGTTGAAGGTGCTTATCCTTTACGGTATCGGTTTATCTTTTTTCCTTTTAGAACGAAAAAAGAAGAAAGAAAGAAAAGGGTTTTTGAAAACTGCTTGCTCAGATAAGCTCAAATATGTTATGAATATTCACAGACCTCATTATTTTTTAGGTCTGCCAAGCAAATAATTTTCTTTAACCCTTTTCTATTTTCTATAATCATCACAGACGTACGTTTAGGATTTATATTCAAATATGCAATTGTTACCACCACAAGAGGCACAGCAAGTCTCGAGAAATGTTCTCTTTGTGTGAAATGATGTTGCACAAACTTCGGTCAACTGTGTACAGTAATAATTTATGTTAGCAATTCTTGTCTGTAACAAGTTTTTGCCATAGTGGAAGAATATACCTTAACCCTTTGGCCTTGTGAGAGAAATGGTAGAAATTGAAAAGAAAAAAGAAATGCTTATACACGAAGGAATTAATTAATAGACGCCGGTTTAAACGCCGAAGGAGAAAATCCATACAACTACATTTTTTTTTTTTTTTTTTTGCGGAAGAAAGGCATTTTAATTCCCTTTTTTGTTTCTTGCACGAGCTATTTGAACACATGTTTTGTTGTAATACGATAAAAAAGATGAGGGTTTTATAGCATCTCCTTAACTACTTTAGTGCCCCTTCCCCCTCCTTTTGGCATTCTTTGGGGATGCCTAGTAGGAGTATGGCACGAGGAAAAACTCGATGGTAACGCTTCCCGGTGACGGTTACATTTGGGAAAGCAGAGGTGGGAGACGAGGTGGCGGAAGACTCAGCTAACGAGGGAGTGCTTGAGGTAAGGCTCTCGAGAAAGCACCAGCGTGGGAATCGAGATGTAGAAATGGGCGTAGTGTGGGGTGGGTGGGCGTATATAAGCCGTAGGATGTGTATGGCGAATAGAAACAATAGGAGCAACGTTGTAAATTACGCGCGTCACTCTAACCTTAGTGGATAAACTTCTTCCTCCAATAAACCTGGTCAGCGGCGAAGGGGACAAGAGGAGGGACGACAGATCGTAAATTTGCACTTGAAGCTTGACATCTGACCAAATATCTCAGTGTGGGCGTTAAGCGAAAGGAAGCCACGGCATCAACTTTTTACTTTATTTTTATTTTTTTTCATTTCTCGCTCTCGTCTTCGATCGGCACACAGGTCAAACCGTCGTTCAATACGCCATCTAGAACAAGAACGAGAACCTGCGAGATCCTACGAGCGTGTGTATGTGCGCGTTTCTCTTTCTCTTCCTCGCGGCTTCCCTCGCCGTCGCCTCTCGCCTCTCACTCGTACCGACCTACTTCGTCCCCCCTTCGAGTGTGTGTGTGTGTGTGTCTAGCGGCTGGCGGGGAGGGAGGGGGAGGGGGGAGGGAGATGTGGAGAGCTGGAGGACGGACGGCACAGCTCTTCCATCAACTTTAATTAGTTATCAGTAAAGCTATTGACAGTCAGCGCTTAACTCCGCGGTGTGCGTGGCAGGGCTCGGCCTCCGGGCACAACACCCACTCGTCTTCGAACAAACAGATGCCGTAATCCATGAACACTTTTATCTTTACGTGGGTATCTGATCATCTCGCATTCGCTCTCTCCCTGTCTCGCTGTATCGTCCACAATTATATATTTATTTTATTAATGGGAGAGAGATCAAACACAGATTTTAGTCTGGAAGGGAGATGGAATACTTTTTTCCATCCAGCAAGGTCGGGGGATGTAATTATCGTACCCTATTATCGTTATGATCGATCAGCATGGGAAACTTTTGGTTTAATTGAAAATTATGGTTTGTGGAGGTCGTGTGAAAGCCTTAGAGCTATAGAACCAGATTTTCTGCTTTGGGCGTTTATTTGCGTCGACGAAGAAGTCACCTATTGAAAAAGAAAAGAAACATACATTTTTTGTTGAAGCATTAAAACGTGTGTCTCTAACCTCTTCAGGTATATGTAAAAAAATATTTAAGTCACGGTAAGATAACCTGAGTCATGAAAAGTGGATAAAGATATGGTTGCAAGAAGATTTTCAATTAATTCTTGACGTTTGATAAGTTTCCACTTCGTTAGCGGGTTTGGAAAGTCGAGTTTGATTGTTCGAACACTTTGGCTGCGAAGACTCGCTTTTTCCCTCCTCTGTTTACCTTGAGTTGACGACAGGCTTGATAACAAGCTTTTCTCCAGTTTGTGACACGGTCTTAGAACTAACGCCCCCCTCCCCACCTCTCCTTGGCGTAAATATATATTTTTAAAGCTATAAACCAGTTTTTAGGCGAACAGGATGCCAGGCAGTCAAACATTACAACGCTGTCGAGTCTAACACTGCAAGAGGTTTCCTGGAACGTGTAAATTTAACGACTTGATGATTTAAGCATGGTAGTTAGCGGTGAGCGCGGTAATGGATTTTAAAAACTCGTGTTTCGTGTTCGTTTAAGAAGAAGTCTGTGTTGTCGATGGCTATCGCTACTGCAAGGATATGCAGTAAGAGGTTGCAATGTGCATAAGGATGTCGTTATGGTTTCAAGTCACTCACTCACTCACTTTTTGATAACTGTTACCTGTATGTTATATCATGTTTGTCACACGCCAACACCTGCACTATCACACACTTAGTGACAACTGTGAAATGATACAAACATGTTCATAATAAAATAAAGACACGGTACCGTATCAAGTATGATTAAGTAATCAAAACATCAAAGTTCCTATTCTGTCTTAAAGCGCCCGCCCTCCACACGAGCAAAGTTCCAAAGAAAGCGGGAAGACGCAGGACGCACTCGACTTGGATTTCAACGATCTTCCGCGGCGACAAGGAGACGAAAGCGGGCCACACAGAACGATGATCTGTGGAAAAGACGATTTTGTGACGTTACGCATTCACTCTTTTACTCTCCGCCAGCAGACACGAGTGAGCAATTAGTCGCATTGGAATCTAATATTTATTGCCAAATTACCGAAGAGCTGAAATTGTATTGTCCTTTTGATCGTAACTCGTGATTAGATTTTATGAAGAAATAATTGAGTGGAAACATCGGTGCCTTTTTTTCCTCTTTTTACCTGACTCGTATTACGAATTACCGTCATGACTTTGTTTTTTGCGCTTTGCGGCAGTGTGTGTGCGTGTCTGTACATATATGTGTGTATTCAACTGTGATGCTAACAGGCATGTTTTAAAAGCAAGTTCACTTACAATCTGGATTGCTTCTCTGTTACTACTACCGGCAAATGAATCTGAGTGCATGCATGTGCGAGAGGATACCTGGTACACTCATGAATATGTTATACTTACCGCCTGCGTACTACTGAGGTTCCATTATAGCAGCAACTCGTAGCTTGAAGAGCACCAAGCACCGTCTCCCCGGCTCGGTTGCGAAGCCCAGGACCCTACCTGGCAGCACCCGCCGCGGCTCCGCCAAACGCATGGAGATTATAACAGAGACGGAGACCCTTTGACCAGTGCAGTAGCAATTGACAAAGAGATTTGTACTCATATGGCTAATGTATTCATAGTTATGACGGGAACAATTAGTCTATGCTAATTGGTAAGTCCTTTCCGTACCTTATTTGAAATTCAAGAAGAGTCGCTTGAGGCTGCCTCGCTTCGCTAAAGGTCGGGAATGTTAGGAAAGGTGTTCTCGCTCGCCAAAGGTACACTGAGTACTCCACAGTAGCTCAAGCTGTACAGGAGGATATTCGTTCTCGAAAAGTGCGTACATGTGCTCGCTCATGGGTTTTTGGGCGACGCTAGACGTCCGCAGCAATGAAAATGAATAGGTTAATACATTTTCTGTACACAGCAGGCATGGAAATTATGTTTGAGGACGCAGCAGGAAAGCAGACACGGCGTGCAGGCAAGCAAGCAAGCAAGCAGACGCTACTTGTGATACATATATAATATATATAGAATGGCTAGACAGCCCCTTCTCTAACAAAATGTACATTTGGAGAGGAACACGTTAGCTGAGTGTTGAGAAGAGAAAGAAGGACGGAGGCGGAGCGAAGGCGGTTAAGCACGAGGTGAAGAGGTGAATAAGCAATAGAGATGAACGGGAGATAAGTGCGAAAAGACAAGAAGAGACGCACAACATATAAAGCTAATGGGCGAGATGTTGGTCACTTGTACTTAACCTCCATTAACCTCTAAGGGGAGCTTGTGTTATTTGATCTCGGGTACTTAAATGCTTTACTCGTTTTATCGCTTTGTGGAAGTGCTTTTTATTATGCGAGGAATGAAGGGAATGTGTACACGTTTTATTTTAAATGCGCTCGGCTTTGCGTGCCCAATTTGTAAACAAATAGAAGGAGTACTGTGAGGATTATACCAATGCTGAAGATGATGGTGGTTATAATAGGAATAGTAGTAAGTATAGCAATAATAATGATGATAAAAGTAAGACAAAAGTCCAACACAAAATGGAACACCAAGCAGAAGAAATAAAACAGAAGTGCATTTGAACCAAAGAAAATAAATCGAATGTCATTTCTATCCAGGTAGCTTGACCTCCTCGGGATAAAAGTTACACCTTCATAACACCCAAGACCCCTGTGGTATAGGGCCAAGAGTGTGACAGTTTTAGAGCGAAAAGGCCCAGTTCGGTGCGATCCGCGTTCAAGATTAGCGCGGCTCTAATGGGAACTATGTGCTAAGAAGGTGATAGTATCCTATTACACTTTTTTTTTTGGTACGTTGGTCGGTCGAGTGGATGGAATTATGTGGAAATCTTCAGATAAACATACATTCCGTCTGTTTAAAGAAGCGTTCAACTTGGGATATTGAACATCAAGGGATGCTAAACGACATTCAAAATGCAGTGAATTTCACCGCGCTACTGTCTCACGAACGACCTCGCGTACGTTTACCTCGTAACGTACCCACACCTAGCAGCTTCAAACATAATCCTCAATTGCATTCATGTTATTCATCTCTTCATATCCTTATCCCGCGCAAATAAAGATATTCCTCGTCAGAAAAGTATCTGAAGCCACGACCTTGGGAGAGGAGGCTATAAGCGGTGCCCGATTCGTGCGTGTGTATCTCCCGCCGACGAACACGCGCACGCACACAAAAAACTTCACCCAACTTCACACAAGGTAGAGAAGGCACCTGGGTTCCTTGGAGAAATTGTTAAAATGAAGTTCCAGAATGTCTTGGTTTTGTTTTTCCTTCTGCTTCCTTTCTGCTTGTTTTATTTGCTTATTTGTCTTCTACTCGTTTCTCTATTTCTTTTATAAAGTTGTGGCGTTTCCCGTAACGTATACTTATCGCAAAAGAAGGTTAAGAGAGAGGAATTTTGGTCCATGGGAAGAATAATAATCTACAACTTATTATCTGCCGAATGATAAAGATTTCTTTTTGATATCAGCCGTAACGCAATGGCTGTCTGATATGGACAGGTGTTTGTTCGCCGAGGAATGTGGTCCTCTCCTCTCCCTCCTCCCCCTCCTCTTCTCTTCCCCCTACTCCTCTTCCTCTTCCTCCTTCACCTTCTTCTCCTTTTCCTTCTCCTTCCCCTTCTTCTCCTCCTCCTCCTCCTTTTCCTCCTCCTCCTCCTCCTCCTCTTCCTTCTCCTCTTCTTCTTCTTCTTCTTCTTCTTCTTCTTCTTCTTCTCCTCCTCCTCCTCCTCCTCCTCCTCCTCCTCCTCCTCCTCCTCCTCCTCCTCTCCCTCCTCCTCCTCCTCCCCTCCTCCTCCTCCTCCCTTACCTCCCCTGCTCTCCCTAACACCCTCGCCAACACCCCATCCTCAGCCGTAACGCAATGGCTGTCTGATATGGACAGGTGTTTGTTCGCCGAGGAATGTGGTCCTCTCCTCTCCCTCCTCCCCCTCCCTCTCCCACACCCTCTCTGTAGCCAATATTGCACCGAACGCGCTCAGTTTAACGAATAATGGCCCTTGGTTAAAGTAATTTATTATTTGCTATTATTATCGGGTTTAGTTTTGTTTTATTATTTACCTTTCGATATTAAGAAGCTAATAGTCAGTACGTATTTCACAGCCAATGACTTTGATTTTTATTCAGATTTGATCCATTTCCCCAACCTGTTCTAGTTGCTCACTCCCCCCCCCCCCCCCCCCCCCTCTTATGTTTTGCCTAACCTTCGTCTCCTTTCGGATTAATCTTCCTGCTCTATTCCTCTTCCACTTGCTCCCTTTAACTCTTCTACCCTCTGGCCCACACCCTCCCCCTCCCCTACCGCCTTCCCCCACCCAAGGCTTCCTCCTCTTAACCCTCTTGTTCCCCCTCCCAACTCCCTCTTTCTCCTTCTCCCTTTCCTCCTCTTCCCTCGCCCCTCCCTTCTCTCTCCCTCCCGTCAAGTACCGTCGTCTGGTAGGCTGGTCCCTCCTTCCCTCCTTTCCCTCCCTCCCTCCCTCCTTCCCCCTCCGCCCCACAGCCATTGACGTCAAATTGGCGATAAGGAGAAGGATGTGTTCGGAGATAGAGGGTATCTCTTTACCTTGTCAATAGCCTTTTTATCTCTTGTTTTTTAATGGGACTTATTTTAAAGCCTGGTGGATTTTTACGCTCATCTACTTTTTTGTGTGTGGATACGTATTTATGATACCAAATTAACAGGCTGGCTCTCTCTCTCTCTCTCTCTCTCTCTCTCTCTCTCTATATATATATATATATATATATATATATATATATATATATATATATATATATATATATATATATATATATATATATTCATATATATATATTCATATATATATATATATATATATACATACATACACGCACACGCACACGCACACGCACACGCACACGCACACGCACACGCACACGCACACGCACACGCACACACACACACACACACACACACACACACACACACACACACACACACACACACACACACACACACACACACACACACACACACACACACACACACACACACACACACACATACACATACATACACACACACATATATATGTATGTATATATGCATATATATATATATATATATATATATATATATACATATATATATATATATACATATATACATATATATTTATATACAATATACATAGAAATGATGTGTGTGCATCTAAATATAGGAGTGAGTTGCTGTTCCATAAACCACGCCGAAGGTCACGCCGTACACATCCGAAACGCGACACGACGGCTTCCCTCAGCCGTGAAATATGTAAAGAATAATGACTCTGGTGTGCTGGAGTGCCACTTGAGCCTCAACTACGTCAGTGGTGGTTCGATTATGCTAATCGTCGTCTTCTGACGTAGGTTCCTGTGGTGACAGCGATGCCCCCCGATAGCACTCCTTCTGCTCCTCTGCCTCGCGTCTCCCCCTGGCGTCGCACTCCGGAATCTGCCCTGGCTCACTTCTGCGTTGATTTTCAGTCGAATTGAAATGACTTTGATTTCAATAGTCGATCAAGTTTTGTTTATCATTTTAAATTGATTCCGATCTAGAGTGGCTTGGAATTTTTGTGAAAGGTAACGGCAGGAGATCATCAGAACACTTCAGATAAGATTGTCGAAATACTTGCCTGTTGTTTCATCATTTTCTGTCGATATATTAAGCATTTACTTCCGCAATTTTCATGATATTAAGCTATTAATATTTCTTGCCTTGAGTGAAGGTTTCCGATTGTTAATCTATCCTTTTTTATCCATTGGCATATTTAGTTTTTTGATAAACAGATCTTTGAATGTACGATTAGATTATTTTGTCTTATTTTGTTTTATATTGTACGCCTTTTTTATATGTCCTTTTTGTAGAGAAGTGAAGAAAACGCTCCCACTATCGCTCCATTGTTACGTCATTGAAAGTCTCAATGGTCCCGAAGAACTGTTGCATAATAGCTTCTCATAATTCCCAAAACCCGACGTTTCGCCATTGCTCTTCTCTTCTAGCTTGCTGGAAGTATTTTTATGATTATGCTGATAAAGCGAGAGACAATGCGAATGGTAAGGATGATTATGGTTATAGAAGCGGTGGTGATGAGAATATTGATGACGATAAAACGATGATGATAATGGGTGTGATATTTACAATGAATATAATTATTTTGGACATGATGGTAGTGGCGTGCATAGCAATGGTAATAGTATACAGTATATATGTATGTGCCTTTACATATGTATACATACACATATATTTGTGTGTCTGTTTGTGTGTGTGTGTGCGTGCGTGCGTACGTGCGAATCATTCACTTTTACTACATTTCCTTTTTATCGCATCCTTGTCTTGCGATAGGGCTAGTGTGGGCGACGTAAGGCGAGATAAGCTACCAGGAAACCGGAGGATCCATGGGTGTACCTGATATAAAACATGATGTATATAAGTCAGGTTGTCAGTCATGTCTGTGTGCAGGTGAGGGTGGGGAGAGGGGAGGCCGTTCTTTGACTTATGTCAGTGAACGTAATTGTTGCTAAAAGGTGTGAGTCGAGTTTAAAGTGGAATACCTTGCTACATAAATAAGGAGAAGAGAGAACATTGTATTATATAAGTTCATTCGTTACAAGTATCACTGAAGGCGTAGATAACAGTGAAGATGATGATATTCAGTGCATTTATAATGGTCGAAGTGTTGCTGTACCTGTAAAATGAGGTTATCTTTTTATCGTCCGGTTTATTGCGCGAGTGTTCATCGAGAGCCTTGGTGATGCTTTGATATGAATGAAAAGATAAGAGATCCCTTTTAGTGCTTTGATGCGCACGTTTATAAATATATGAGTGTTAGGTTGCATGATAATCAAATGCCTGCCCCATCACAACCAGGCACTCCACACCATGTGTCAACAGCAGATGCACGTAAACATGCACACACTAAAACGTACATAAAATACACGGATAAACAAATGCAGTCATAACAAGGAGCCAACATATGAAGTTGAAAAGGACGCACACACTTTCCACGTGTGTCTGGTTACTGTAAGTCTATCGGTGCGTACCTGTCTCGGTGTCACGTTGCGCAGCATAAATTATGTTTGTTGATGTTCCGGTGAGTATTATGACAAGATACTTATCCTCGTGTCTTCGTGGAAAACGCTTGTTTCTTCGCGTGCCGAGGGCTTCTTGTTATCCTTCTCCGCTCCTTCTCTTCGCCGATCGTAAACATTCAGGAAGAAGGCCAGGATCGGCCAAGACCAGACCACAGTGGCCGAGGATGGCCCGAAGAGGTGGCCAGGACACAGGGGTTGGCCGAGATGTTTACAAATCCAATATTGACTCATGCCACTTCACACTAAGATTGCCTAGTCACCGCTGCCTCGCTCTCGGCTCAGACTCGGCTGTTTACTCCATCTTCATTGTTTTGTCGAGGCGCCGCTTAATAGCATGGGTGTTGTCGTCGCGCCGTCGGCTGGGCTAGTGACTGCCGCCGGGATTGGCTACCGCGACTGGTTCTTGTGCGTCCTGTCGGGAAAATTAGTGCTTCGTTGGTCGTTTCTTGTTCGCTGGCTCCGGCATGCAAAAAGTCGTTGTTATTAAGCGAGGAAGGTGTCATGCAAGCTGGCTTCTTCAGTGTGGTTGCAACCTCTGCAAACTCCTGCCTTGCGTTTGTTGAGGATCCGCCCTCAGATCGGAAATAAAAGGTGCACAGGGGAAGCTATAGTGATTATATAACATAGTGAAGGGATCTGTCGTACGGAAATGATTCGTGAACAAGGAGAACAAATATACGTCTGTTGTACGTGGTGTTTTTTCGTCTTATATTAATGTGTTTTTTTCTTTCTTTGCAGACTGATATATCTTGCCGTTATCCTGCTGGTGCTGCTGTATGTGGTAAGTGAAACAGGCTGTCTGAATGTGCTTGCTGCTTGTTTATCAATAGAGTATTGTTAAGGTCTTCTTGAAGCAAGTGAATCGATAATTCTTTGCAAACAAAATATCTCACCGTTGGTATTTTGATACTCATAATTATATTTGCATTTGTGCAAATACATAAGCGTACAGTAGTAATAAATGCACGATTTTATCGTTGAATCATACATTGTTGCACAAAACAGTTTAAGACTAAATCATCATACGGAGATTTTTTATCTTTCTTAGCTTGACCTCAGTCCATGAAAACAAGAATCTGATAAACAATTGATCACATAAATTTGGTTGCAAGCATATAGGAGCTGCTGAGGATCCAGTATCAGTATCACTCAACAATAAAAGGACTCTCGCACACAAAACAAAAGCAAACACATTATTGTCTATTTAGAATTACAACAAACCACGAAAGAATTATTAAAACACTGCACACACAATACAAAGAAGATATTCACACGAGTAATATCATGTTACGAAGGTTCTCCCTATCTCCCCCTCCAGGGCTCAGCAATGGGTGGGAGCGGAGACACAGTTCTCGCCGCAGGGTCAGAGAGAGAGA
>BOPN01000009.1:188276-198276 GCA_017312705.2 Penaeus japonicus | reverse complement strand
CTCTTGACGGTCAGATCGGGAGTGAGATAGTGGCATTGTTTGGGTTAGTGAGCATGAGTCTCATTTAGAAGCCATTAATGGTCGTAATGTTGATTCTTTGTGATAACCATCTCGCTACTGGTGGATGGCTCGCTTTGTCACCTTTTCCTAACCAGGTGGCCGCCAAGTCAGGTAACAGTCGCTCTCTTTTCTGCTTTTCCCTTTTTTCTCTTCGTGAATTTTTTTTTCGTGGTTTTCATTTTTTTTTTTTTTTTTTTTATTAATCCTTTTCTTTTGATTGTTCTCTCTCTCTATCATCCATTTTCTTTCCCATTATCTTCCTTGGTCTCTCAAGTATCCAGAATTTTCTTCTGTTTTCTGGGAATTCAGTCTGAAATTCCTTATGTGTGTCCTTGGGAGGAGAAAATCCTGAGCGAGCTTCCCTCCCTCCCTCCCTCCCTCCCTCTCCATCCCCTCCGCTCCTTCCTTCCCTTTCAAAAAAGTCTACAATTACGCATTATTAAAGGAATGTTCGAAGGAGAATTAATCACCTTGGCGTGAGGACCTACCACCCTGGTCTACCACTAAGACTGGAGAGCCTGGCGCAAGTAACCCTCTCCCGTGACCTTAGGCTTGACCTTTTGACCTGTTCGTGTGCGGGACACCTGGAAGAATTAAGATTGGAAGGAGAGATAAATTGATATCAGTATCCCTGGTTATTATCATTGACTCTGCTCATATTACACGATTAAGGGGATTGCCTCTTATCTTCGTCGGACATCTCTCTTTGAGCCGAACGGTATCACGAGAAAATTGGTGAACTCTCTTTTAATTACGGGATTATTTGTTTTTGTGTTTAATTATACCGTGGTTATATTCCCTGGTTAATCCGGGAGTTTTATTTATTGGTAGAAGGATATTAGATTTGGTTTATAGTGATTATGGCCATGATTAGAATAACACATTTTTTAATACGTTTCCTCGCACATACACAAGCACACGCACACGCGGAAACACACATACACACACTATCCCATTTTCCACAACCCCATCTTAGTAATGTCCGTTTTCTGTTGGTTTTCTGGGTCGGGCCTGCATTGTCCTCGGGTCAGATGAGGTCACTCAACCGGAACAAAAAGAAGCGGGTAGTCGTTCCCTTGACCGAGTTTGTTTGCATTTTAAGCCAGCGAGTTTAGAGGGACAAAAGAACAATGCCAACACAGGCTTTAGAGTAAAACAAAAGCCTAGGTGTGTCCCCTCACTTGTAGGTTTGCGAGGACATGCACAGAGGGGGTTGAGCTCATTGGTAAATACTTGTGGAATGAGAGGCTGGCGGATGGGAAAGGAAAGTGAACCGTATGTGGGCATTGGTCTCTGTATTTCGAAGGTCTGGTGTTTAGCGTTTGTCTTGTTTGTTTGGAGAGAAAGCAGCGGTAGTTTGAGAGTACACGCTGATTGTTTGTTCAGGGAGATGCGAAACTAATGTATGACTAATTGGGCAGCGATGTTCCTGCGCGAATTTAAGCTTATTTGTAGTTTATCTCAGCCTGTATGCACGTGATTTCTCTCTATATATACATATACATATGCCTTATCTATTTATATCTATAACTATGTTTTAATTTATATATCTATCCATAGATAAATTATTTATAAATGTTCCTTGATCCACAATCGACCGTCAATAAAACATTAACTTCAGCGGTGATGACACACGACCATAAATCAGAGAGTTGCCGATCCGCAAAATGACACGAAATCCTCTCTAATCCTAATCCACCCACGAAAAAGGAATTTAATCCCACAAATCCCTGCACATAGAATGGCAGGACACACGTATACTATATATAGAATGATTCGCATACAAGACCTAAAGCCTTTGTGAAAGAGGGAAGGGGGCGAGGGGGTCTAAGACAACACGAAATCCTGAAGACGCGAAGAGCTCCGTCTTGGTCCTTTTGTTTCCTCTAATCTTCGGACGGGTAAAGGAACGCCTGTCTCCGTGTCTTAAGGAGGGGAATTGTAGCATCAGGGATTTTCCATTTCACAAAGAGATGCGATACTGATCCTCAGCCCCTTGTTTCTTTACGCTTGTCAACCTACATATATATGTAAACAAACTTTGTCTGTCGCATTGTTGGAATCATTGTTGATAACTTGTCCCTCGCGTTTCTTCCGAGGAAAAGGTTGACGTCTTGAACACTGATACTGGAATTTGTAATAAATGCTAGGTTTCGCAACGTGAGATCTCGCTAATAGGATCCTGATATTCGTTTTCAGATTATAAAGAGTTTTTTTTTCGTGTGGCTTTTTAGCTGTTAGCTGAGCATGTCCAATTTAGGAAGTACACAGGAGATCGGAGACTTAAGAGGTATAAACGGCCTCCTCGAAAGATAGGAAAGGAGGTGGGTGGTCTTCTGTCTGGATTATTTACGGTTACGGCCAAATACTAATGAAATTCACAACCAATGCGGTATTTCTGCCCCAAGTCACAAAGTAATTTAACCCCCATTGTTAAGACGGCAGTGTTACATGGCCGAAGTTCCCGCGGAAGTTACGTTTTCAAGAGCGGCGAATCGAGTAGACGTTGGAATATTACAACACTGGTTTTCGTTGTGAATTATGAAGTAATGAGATAAACGAACAATTTTTCCTGAATACTACACATGGAAAAGATGGAATAAAAGTTCCCATCGTCAATTTCGAAACGCGTTGCTTAACTTAACATTTCTTCACCGAAGAATATGCACGTAAAAGCTTACAATACCACTGGCCATTATCAGCGTCGAACACGTTGCTCAGTCCAACAGCCATCTTTCCTCGAATGCTTTCCATTTTACAGCCATGACAAATAATGCAATTGGAACTCTGATGTGGGCAATTAGGCAACTCTTTACAAATACTAATGTTAGGCATAATTCCGTACTTCAAAGCCCGATTGGTAGGGCAGAGATGTTCGACTGGTTTTATACCTGGGCCGATTACCATCATAACTAGTTATATTGGTTAATGACAGGCTGGTTGGCCAGTCTCTCTGTTAGCAGACAGTTAACAACCACTTTCCTCTCATGAGGCAGAAACTATGATGTATGTTTTAACGGTTAAATGTCTTTTCCTCCCATTTTTCTCTAATGGAAATTGACGATGATGGATGGATGGGATGATGGAATGATGTAATTCTTTTGTGACGTAATTCACCCTCCTGTGTGTGGATAGAGAGGCCTTTGGTGTGTAGGGAGAAAGTCGAGAGGAAAGGAACGTCGCTTAAACAGCGTAATAGAGCATATATTGTGAAAAGTAACAAATTAAAGGGAGGTAATTTATTTATGGCTAGTATTAAAATACCGATAAATAACTTACTGTGATTTCTGAACGATTAAGAACACAGAAATTACCAATAGAATCTACCATTCAGTAATGCATGTGCCATCGCATTGCTACAAAAATCAGATGTTTTAAGTTGTAGATTTCTTGGATTTCTTGCATAGTGTCACTACCGGGGATCTTGCTTTACACACAGACTTGATAATTTGGGGTCACGCGTTTCTCGCGTGGCAGGAGGTCAAAGGGCACATTGGGCAAGTGTGTGAAACTGGGAGAAGGAGGAATGGAATCTCAGGCCGCAAGGAAAGCCCGGGCGACCGCTTTCCTCGGTTGAGAAAACGATGGAAAAGGGTAAATGCGACAATAAAAGTAGGATGGCCACCAAGAATCCTCTGAAATACATGAAAAGGAACTTATCACACAAAATAAAACAAAGAGAAAGCATTAACACCAAGCATAGGAACATAAAAACTTATAATCAGATGCTTACACATCGCAAGTTTCATACTGGCAACTGGTACCAGCAGAGACAGTGGTAGCAACTCACGGCTACGGAAGCCTTGGCGAGGAGCAGCAGTCTCCAAGTCTCTCAAAGGCTGGAGGCTGGAGGTGGGTGGGTGGCAAGGAGAGTCTTAGGCCTAGAGACTGGAAATAACACGTCCTGTCTGTCGCAGCGGTCTGTAATTACCGGTCCGGGCTGTAATTAGACGCGACCCGGGTATTCAACTCTTCTGGTGGCAGGGAGGCATCCTTGATAATGACGGGGCGGCTGGAAGGCGCGTGATGAACGGACCGACGCCATTAGCACTACTCGCTCTTTATCATCCGCCGCTGCATCTGTTCGTCCGCGGTTCTGCATACTCGAGGAAGCAAATAGGGAGGGGGGGGGGTAATATGGTGGACATGGGGGTCGGCACGGCGATTGGGAGAGGGGAGAGTGTGTGATGTCGATATGGTGCATAGGGCGATTGTGTTACGGGGATAAACATGAGTTGATATAAATTTTGTGTAATTATGTTGTATCATATCATATAATAACGATAACGTAAACGGATGCATTACGTGTGATATGAACCAGATACAGTAATTCAGTTACTGTGCGTACATCATAACAACACACGACAACAGTAACAGTTTTAGCCATGATTATGATGATGCGCCCGCAAAATCTCCATGCCTAACCCTTTTCTTTCCTTCTCCTTGCAGAAAGAGTTGTCGCCATGCCGCAAGGTGCGACACAAGCAACGCAAGCGACGCAACCGAGTGGACCTCCGAGGTGCGTTGGACGCCAGGGAACGTTGCGAGTTCTCCATGGACGACATCAAGAACCAATCGCAGATCACAGTCGGAAGGAGAGCGTACCAGTGCATGTTGTACGAGGACCAGACTATAGGCTACACGTACGTCTCGGCGGAGAAAGGGGATAAGTTCCTATCGGTGAGAAACGGCAGAGTGCAGAAGGTCCACAAGAAGATCAGGGAGAAGCACAAGAGACTGTACCGCATTTCTTTGGAAAAATTGAAAGGATTCGCTGACAGCAGCAGAAGCTGTGCTCGCTGAGCCTTGCTTAGTGTCTCTCGTGGTCGGCAAAGAAAGGACGCTCAGTGGCTGAAATTCAGGACGAGAGCTTCGTCAGAGCAAGTCTACATACAGCGTTCTACAAGGTTGGTACCTCGTTTCGGCATCCACGCCCCCCACCCTAGAGGAAGTCAGTAGGTCGGCAAGAATACAAGGAATATCAATGCAAATTGGCGAAATCGATATTTTTTCCACGTCGTGATCAGCGAGGACTATAAGACGAAGGGAAAAAAAGGAAAGAAAAAGCTACAGCGCCTACGCGACACTGCTTTAACGCAGTAGCAGGCTGAGAACAGTTCTTCGTCAGTGCGGGAGCCACGCCACGCCCTGAGCGACGCCCGTGGGAAGCTGATGTACTTAATTCGGAGGCGGCGGCGGCGGCGCGGCGGAGGGAGAGGGCCGCCTGTCATTCTGCCGCGTCTCGTCGCGCGGTCACGGCGGCATCCTCGGCAACAGATCTGAAGACGGCAAGATGGTGTATAAACACTGTATAAAACTCTTATGCTAGTCCCCACACTCTAGGTTAACTATATAGTCTAGTAAAATGTATTGTAAATATCTTCTGATCAGATTATACTTTTTGTAACAAGTTATTTTCAAGATTGCATTATATTATGCATTTCACTAATGATTATTTTTATGTAATCCTTTTTGATATCTTGCAAATGCAGAGCAATGCCAAAGTATTTAACAGTAACCATTCCATGTAAAGTGTCCCATAGCTGTAACCTATCTTTCTACAATTGTTAGTCAAGCACAGGATGTGATGTGATGTCAAGGATATATATATACACCGATTGTATTCTAGTTATTATTGTTTTTTATTATAATTTTCATTGAGGGAAGTTCATTAGGAAGAAGAGAAATAGGTACTCTCTGCCTCCTCAAGCCTGATCACTTTCGGCTGATGTTCGAAGCCGCTTTCCTCTCGCTCAAAGAAGACGAAAGTGCGCGTCTCACCTTAATGGCTCCCAGGCCGGTAATTAAATCAGGTAATTAGTGGTCCAGGGAGCCATGTGGACGGAGAGGAGGGAGGTGTAAAGTGATGGGCTGGTGAGCAAGTTCGCCTCTGTTCTACTTTTTTCCTCGTGTTTTCACCCTTTTTTACACTCAGGCCGTCTGGAAACGGAGAGAAAATCAACCAGAAGAACAGTCAGACATCCTGAGCATTTTTGCTAAAAGGGGAAACGGAAACGCGCTTTATTCACTCTTAGCATGTGACTCTACCCATGAGTTTGTATATTGTACAGTGTCAGAGGTACAAGAGTTTTGTGAAGTGACGGAAACCTTTGGAAAGCAAAATGAGGACAGTATGCATGCTATGTAGAAGTGTTATGCCAGTATTTCAAAAACAAACTTACGGTATTGATAGCTATAAGTGTTTTCCCAAATGTGAAAATTTGAAAGATATCCAAATAAATTTCTTTACGCGGACAACATTTTACACTTATAAACATTTATATATATATATATATATATATATATATATATATATATATATATATATATATATATATATATATACATATATATATATATATATATATATATATATATATATATATATATATATATATTTCTTGATAATTATCCATGAATATTATTCACTCTGTTCTTCACTACTTACTATTAAGATGGCCTCAGGTAAAGGTGCGAGGGGGAAAAGGGGTAAATGTTGCCTTTATTAAAAGATGATTTTCAGGGACAAATTTTGTATATGTACAGATAATGAGAAAATGTGTTGTGTGCCCAAACAGCCGCGATATTTAACCTGATTCCTCGCACCATTAGAAACACTGTAACAAGTCTCATCACGTGCTTCAGGCCTTTCTTTGACAGCATTATTGTTTATAGAAGGTTGATAGGAAAGGAAAACATGCATGGGAAGCCTTGTGGAGTGATTTGAATAACACTGTGAATAGAAGTGAAGGACGACTAAGATTGTTTCTGTCTTATATCTTCTATATTTTTCTATGACGAATCTCATTATTATTATTATTGTTATCATTCACAATCATTTTGCAAAGGAGTATGACAAATGTAAAGATTCTATGGGAGGTTGTGTCCAACTGACTTTGTTGAAAATTGATGATTCTTTTTCGCTTGTTGTACATTGTCATTCATCATTATACTGGGAATTGTTAGGCAGTGTGTTTCCAGATTTGTTTTCTTAGTCTCTCGGAATCAGGAATTAAAAAAAAAGAACAGTGTGGACTTGGAAACCTCGGTAGGAGAGGCGATGTCGGATGCCTTTCAAAACCCAGTTGTGAGTAGATTTATCATCAGGCAACAAACATTCGCTGATGCCACGTGTGTGGTCATTTTCTCCTGTAATCTTGGTAGGCCAGTTTCATGAAAGGAGAGAGAGAGAGAGAGAGAGAGAGAGAGAGAGAGAGAGAGAGAGAGAGAGAGAGAGAGTATTTCGAAGAATATGACGGTAAGTTAAAATGGTCAGGAACCCAGGATGCTTTTCTCCAGCTGCTAAAAGGAAAAAGGGGAGAAGGAAGGGGCGGGGGGAGGGGGGAGGGGGTACAGGTGAGAATGGGAAGTAAAGAACCTGTATCCATTCATACCTTTCACTACAATCAATTATCTGGTAGAAATTGACACCTTTTATAAGCCTTTGAATTGATGGATTCCAATCGGTTTGCGGTTTGTGGCGACAATTCGTTCGGTAAATGACATGTTTGGTCTTGGTTGGCCGGCCTTCTGGCGCCTTCGGGTTTGAAAAGATCTTTCCGCCTTAAGTCCGTGAGAAGTCGGCCTGCAAAGAGCATTCTGTGGGGGATTTTGGCTAATAAAGGGAATTTGGATCCATCAATCTACTTGATATATTGGCTCAGGAGAGGAGGGGGAGGGGAGGGGAGGGGTGAGAGAATGATTTTCCATTACTTTGTCAGGCACACGGACACAAAACTGCATTTAGTTTTAGGCTTCGACGCATAGTATACACACGACAGACCTAAAACAGAGGTTGTATTGCAAAAAAAAAAAAAAAAATCGCATGTGTAAATGACCAACTGTCGGTCATCTAAAAAAGAAATCTTTGATGGACAGTTGAATTTCCATATTGTATGAATGTACACACACACACACACACACACACACACACACACACACACACACACACACACACACACACACACACACACACACACACACACACACACACACACAAAACGCCCAACCTGCACAACTTTGGATGACGCGTTGGACTTTCTAAGGTTATTTTCATTGGTCAGTTAAGCTTTATGTAACATATCCCTTTCCCACACTCTGTACTCCCTTTCAAGTTTCTCACTAATATGTTTATGACGATAAGATTTTTTATTTTCATTTTGTGAATATTTTTTTTTAACATTATGTGATTTTCTATTACATGCAGTAATAGATCCGATCTTGTGAATATAAAACAGATGAATATTATCAAGTTTTTTATTTGACTTCATTTTATTTTCTGTATTTTTGTCAGATACACATTCCTTTAATCTGCCTATGTATATATGTAAATATATGGTATTTATTTAATTAAACACAAAATCAACATTTGTTATTTTATTAAGTCACCTTACATCAGCATTGAATAAACAGATGTAAAGGTAGAAAAAAACACCTTTGTTCTCAAGTATAAAAGTATAGACTGCAGAAGTGATGGAAACGATACTTATGGTGATAGCAATAATGATAGAATGGTCATAATGATTCTAATAATGATAATAAGATCAGCAATATTAATACCGGTAACAAAATGATAAAGATAAGAATTGCAGTGATAACAGCAACAGTAATGACAATAATAATAAAATTGTCAATAGTATCTATAATCATAATGATTATCATGATTCTGATAACGGTAGGGATAGCCACAACAGCATAGTAATGATAATGGTAATGATCATTCAAAAATAATTAGAACAAAAATGTCTATAATGATAATGATGAATACAATAATGATAATGTAAATAGTGATAATAGTAGCAGAAGTAATGATCAAAATGATAATGAAGATGATGTCGACAAAAATGATACTAATGATAATGAAAATAATAAGGATAGTGATAATGATAATTACAAAGATAACGATGATGATGATAATAAAATGATAACAATGTTAGCAATGATAAAAAGGATGAAATTGAAACTAGTAACGATAAAGATGACAGTAAGGATGAGGAAATGGATATTGATAATAAAGATAAGTCACAATAATAGCGATGATGATGTTGACAGTCATGATAGTATTAATGATGATGATATTAATGATAATTATGATAATGATGACTATGATAATGAGCATGATAATGATCATAGTAATGATAATTATAACAATAATAAAGATAATGATAACTGTAATAATAACAATAAATATGATAACAATAACAACAATGTTGATAATGATAATAATGATAATGGTGATGATAATAAGGAGGGAAGGAGAATTATAATGATAATGATAATAATAATAATAACAAAAACAATTATAATAATAATGATAATGATAATAATAATAATGATAATAATAATAATAATGATATTAGTAACAATGATAATGATGATGATAACAATAATAGTAATAACAATGATGATAAAGATGATAACAATAATGACTGTAATTATGATTTTAATATTAACAATGGTAATGATAATATTGATAGTAATGATAATGGTGATAATGATAATGATAATAACGATAATGCTAATGAATGATGATAATAATGATAAATAACAACTGCAACAACAGCAACAATAACAATAAGGATAATGGTAGTAACAATAATGATGCTAACGATAAGTAAGAGAGTGAAGAATTAATAAAACATCTGTATAATTACTAATTCATTTTCCATTGGAGTTTCGCAGAAAGTTCAAATTAAATGGCTCGTGAGACCTCATATACATGTACAAATCTGTTTAAATTTGAATTGAATATGCATGTACTCGCAAGATGTGCATGGAGATTAGCCTTCGCGGGATAGGCTCCGTAAGGATCGTAAGTGATCGTTACATGATATAAAGAGAAGAAAACAAATATCTTCTGCCTGGTCATGAATTCGAGAGAGGGAGAGGGAGAGGGAGATAAATCAGCCAGCGGGCTAGCCTCATTTAACTCTCGAGACTG
>BOPN01000009.1:168276-173276 GCA_017312705.2 Penaeus japonicus | reverse complement strand
TATCCCTTTCACTCTTTCTGTATAATTCCCTTTTCCCTTCCCCGCTCTCTCTCTCTCTTTATTTCTCTCTCTAATCATATATCTTCTCTCTCTGTGCACACACACACACATATTTTCCTCTCTCTATCTCTCTTCACCTATCCCGCTCTCCCTAGACTCTCGCATATTTCCCTAGACGCAACAGGTACCATCCTGGCACCCTTTGCCACACCCAAACACCGACCACCTCCTCTCACCAGCGAGCTCCGTCCGCCATTGATAACATCGACCATTGGGTGAGATCTGAAACCTTTCCCGTGTTCTCGAACCACAAGCCTCGACAAGTCCTCCTTATAGTGCTATCCTAACACCACGCTCACAATCACCAGGCCCTGGCTCAACCGTCTCCGTGCCTACACTATCACCGTCACTATCTTCATCTTCTCTTCTGCTTGTCTTCTTTTTTCTTTTTGTGGTTTTTCCAAATATGTCATACTTTCTGGGACGTTACTTGTAGCCTCTGTCTTCCGAGTGATGAATGGTAGTTGAATCTTCGTAAATAATACCAAGCGAAGTCAAATATCATCCTTTACACGTTGTCTGTAAATTTTGTTGAATACGTTATGTCTTTGTGAAGCAGCATTCCATCTGACTTTGATTATTTCTCATTTCAGAACAAAAAGCATGGATGGATGACAATTATGTATAATTGAATATATTATATTCTAATTTTCGTAAAAAGTTGATTTATTAACGTGCTATACTAAAATAGAAGAATACAGTAGTTGAAAAAGAAAACAGAAACACACAAGAGGAACAAATAAAAGTAAATACAAAGGGAGTTTTTAATTGAGGTACCAGTGGAGTTTATAGAGATACGGTTCCAATAAGAAAATCGGTGGATCAGGGCTATCATTGATAAAGCGAGGTGGTATTTGTGTCTTTAGAAAGAACTTTGATTAGATCATATGCAAAATTTATTAGAGATAAGCAGGATCACTTATAAGATGACAAAATACAGTTTACAAAAAGAAAATTATATACACGCGTTTTCACTTGCAACCCATTCACATACACAGACATGTTCATTCACATCTCTCTTTAAAGACTTGCCTCACACAGTTCATCTGGTGTTGGAAAAAAGGATATTGATAATTATAAATAATAAATCAGTAAATAGACGATACATATATATATATATATATATATATATATATATATATATATATATATATATATATATATATATATATATATATATATGTAAATGGATAACACAAATGAATAATCAAATAAAGCAAGAACAAAAAAATGATGAATAGATAAGCAAAACTAAGAAATAAATTATCAAAAGAAATAAGAAAAAAGAACAACATTCATTTTCAAAGCAAGATTCAAGTTGTTCTGCAGTTGCTCGTGCAAATAATTCACTAGGACGTCGACCCGTGAAAAATTGCTTTTGGGAAGAGAATTCTTTTGATATTTTTTCCCTCTTGTTGTATTTGCATGGGCATTATCTCCGAATGATTTATTATGTGAGTTATAGCTCACTTGCCGTTTTCTGTGGTTCGTTTTCTATGAAGAGTTTTGTAGAAAGGAAATGGGTGATTCTTTCTTATGGAGTGTGACAAACTAATTTATTATGTAGAATGCAACAATACCTATGAATCCTAAAAAAAAAAATAATAATAATAATAAAAAAGTAAAAAAAAAACATACGCCAAAAAGCAGGATAAATAGACGCATTCACAGATATCTCCCGCTTTCTCTCTCTCTCTCTGTATATATATATATATATATATATATATGTGTATATATATATATATATATACATATATACATATGCGTTATCTGCAATAGTTACCAATAACTCGCAATCGTTTGCTGCCATATTTCCAATTTTATTGCCAAAGAGCTCCAGCTGCACACTAGTACCAACCTATCCTATAGGGTCGCCAACACGCATGCTGAACCATCGCCGAATGGCGAAAATGCCAAATATTTCCAGATATTTATTTCATGGCGTCTCATTCTGCCATTTGAAGAGTATCCTAAAGGTGGATTACAACAAATTTATGTAACAATGAAGTAATATTATAGTGAATAGCATATATAGGCGTTATCTGCAGCGTCACAGTCCTGCAATCATTTCAACTTCGTGGGCAGAGCATAGACTCTGTTGGGCATACGACAGTCAGTGTCATACTGCTTGAACTAAACTGGAGTCTCAAAATATGTAATATACTATCCATTATAATCTTACTTCATAGTTCCATAAATTTTGTTGTAAACCGCCTTTAAAAATATTCTTTAAACGGCTGAATGAGACGACATAAAATAAAAATCAGGAAATATTTGGCATTTTCGCCATTCGGCGATGGTTCGCGCATGCAATAAAATTTTGGCAATAAAATTGGAAATATGGCAGCAAACGATTGTGAATTTTTGGCAATTGTTGCAGATAGATAAGCTGCAGATAACGGTTTATATTTCAAGACTCCAGTTCATGAATAGAAATGTAAAACAAATATCACCATTTGTTGCTTTAATAAATGGGTGATAAATAATTGTTTGAATCTTTTGACTTGGATAACATTTACATTTTAATTCGTAAGAAACTGAATTTACCAAGTGTTTGATATGGAAAATATATAAACAAGATCAGAAAGTGTACTGGATGTTTTTTTGTATTTTTTCTTACGGCAGAGTGGTAATTGAATGCTATTAAAGTATATAGTTACAATCAGAGTAATATGTTCGAATTTGTTTACATTTGATGGGCAGGAAGTGGTTTCTTCAGAGAAAACTAAAGTAAATCAAATCGGTAACATATGTAAAACAATAAAATACCTGCATTTGGTTCATTTACAGCAATAACCTATAACTTTAGCAAGTAATGAGCATTGCTTGATATCCATTTTCAACACTACTTCTGTAATGCGCGAACAAAATTATGCCTATTCAATTGCCAGTAAAATGAAAATTCTACCCTAATGCGTGGATAACTTTTGTTCCAATGGAAATATGGAAATATAAACTAAAGCACACCTAGGTGAATAAGCCGAGAATAAATTTTGCCTTATTTGATGTGTCATGGAATGCATTCTACATTTGTACAAATAAAAGCTATTTACTGACTGCTAATTTGCACAACTGCTATTTGAAGAAATAAACTATTCATGCTTAAAGTAACATGATGTGAATATATTCAACTTCACTTCACATGCCAATATTAATTACAAAACTAGAAGCAATGTATTTGTCGTGGTAATAGTATTTTCTTTGGCATTACATGAAATCATATATACAATTTGACATAAAATGTCCTAGGCCTGAATGTCCTATGATCTCAAAATTATTTTCTTAGAAGAAGAGGTAAATAATTGTAAAGATAAAGTGAGCGTGACAGCTGTTTTTTTCGAGCGGTACAACACTTTCGCTGTCGTACGCCCGACAGTGTATATGCTCCGCCCACCAAGTTGAAATGATTACGGGTCGGTGACTCTGCAGATAACGCCTTACATATATATGTATATATATATATATATATATATATATATATATATATATTATGTATGCATATATATATATATATACATATTATGTATGCATATATATATATATATATATATATATATATATATATATATATGGCTGTATACATACATATACATACTTACATACATACAGACACATACACACACACACACACACACACACACACACATATATATATATATATATATATATATATATATATATATATATATATATATGTGTGTGTGTGTGTGTGTGTGTGTGTGTGTGTGTGTGTGTGTGTGTGTGTGTGTATGTATATGTGTGTGTACATAAATATATATATAGATAGATAGATATAGATATATAGGTGTGTGTGGACAGACGGATATACTGATCTGTAAATATATGAAAAGATAGATGAAGAGACTGATTATTGAAATTGTTATTATAATGATTTTTTTCCATTAGACACAGGAGGTACGAGCAACGGGCCCGCGTTTAAGGGGCTCCATGGTGATGATTAGACCGAGATGACATTGACACTTCGTTCGATTGGTCCACCACTTGTTTCTATCCGTTTGATTGATTGAACTCTGTAGCGTGAACAATTGGACTTACTGATTGTCCAAACCGCCGCCAAAGGGCCCAAGTACCATCCCTGTATAATGGCCTCTGTATTATTATACATTAAAAGCGGGGTTCGTAAGGGTGTAGATTGCCCCACATTTAGTGATCGTATCATTAAAAGTATTATCAAACGTCTTCGCGCGCGGGGCCACCAGTGCAGATAAGCATTCGCGGATTACCCAGTGGACTAATTAAGGTAAGTCTTGCAGCCCCAAGCCTTGGGGCCCCATTGCAAAAATTATGGTAGGCCTTTTAAGCTCGTCTTTTTATTTCTACCATATTACTAACTTGTCATCAGTGTGAAAGACAGAAAGGTCTGATCTTGGTTTACTTTTGAGTAGGGCCCCTGTGTCCTTTGCCTAAGGTTCCCATAGGGTCGTAACCCGGCACTGAGGAAAGGTTGGCACGCCTGCGACGCGGAACGCGTAACAATTCTGCAGTGCAGTGTCTGCTGTGGGTTTCTGACGTTGAATAAAACCATTTGTGGAAATTAAATAACCAAATAAGGTTTATAGAGTAAAATAGAAATGTACAGACATATATATATGTATATATATATATATATATATATATATATATATATATATATATATATATATTTCACTTTTGTGTGCGTGTGACAATCTTATAAACTTTGTCTTTGATGCAGGTCCGTTTAAAGAAATGACAATATAAGTTGATGCAGTACTTTTTAATCATTTAAATAATAATATAATATACATTTGATAAGCATTTTCTGTTCTTTTCCATATCGCAATACGTTGTAAAACTAATATAATTTGTGGTAATAACATTTACTATTTCTATGTCAATTTTACTGGTTAGATTTTGGTCAGCATATCAAAAAGATTTTAACCAAGATATAAATTATCATT
>BOPN01000009.1:155776-163276 GCA_017312705.2 Penaeus japonicus | reverse complement strand
AAATGGGATGGCAGATATGAAAGCGAAGCGTTCGTAGGTGAGTTATAAAAATATTTGCCTTTTTAATCTTTTATATTTCTTCAGTTGACACGTCCATATCTTATTTGGTTAGCCACATAAGCAAAATAGTCGACTAAATTAGTAAGTATTATCAAACGGGTGTATCTAGTTCAAAGCAACACGAGTCCATCAGGCAGATATGAGGCGGCTAATACCACGCTCCTCTGTATAACACTTGGGTCTCAAGATCGAGCTAGGAACCCGCTCGTGAGGTAAAAAGAAAAAAAAAACAAAGCTTTCCAAGGCGCCGAGATGTTGTCAGAGGCATCCCCACGCGCTGGCGATAATAGCTTACTGCTAATATATATGTCGGGCGCCCGTTCGCGACCAACCCCGCCCGTGTATAAATCATAGGTACAGGCGTCGAGCGTGTTGCAAAAAAACTGATACCCCAAAACCTCTCATTTCGTTCGTCTTTTGTGTGTTGGGAGACGGTGTGCTTGCATGTGTCTCGGTGAGTAAAGTCGGGATGTGGCGTGCCTTCTATCCCACTAGCAGGCATGGCTCGTGCTTGAAGTAAAGTGCATGGTGCGGTTGCTTGCCCTGTCAAGTAAATTACAAACTGCAGAACTTGCCTGGTATGCAGGGTATAGCGATTGACGTGAGCGCTTGCTCCATTACTTTTGCTTTGCTTTCGGATTGTTGTTTGTCTAGCAAAGGGATATTAAGCTGAAACCTGATTTTATCCTCTCGATGCCGTGTAAACATTGTTTTTTTCTTTTTATTTTTTTTCGTTCATATCTAATATCAATAGTTCCTATTTCGTCTTATATTCCAGTCCAAGAGTTAATATATAATAATGTGAACTTAAAGACGCTTGTAGAAGACAAGAGAGAAAGACCAAAGAAGTAATTAAAGGGAACCTAAATTTCATTCTTATCTTAAATTTCGTGCTTATCTCTGGGCACTGTGCATATAGATCGTGTGTTCATGACCCTAGTAATATTGCTTAGTTGATGAATAACAATAGGTTTTGCGTTCAAAGATGTTTAATCAGTATCATTAATTTGGAAGATTTTAAAGAAGATCACGAAACAGTAGATGACAAACAGTATGATAAAATATATCTGCCGTAGCCCATTTAAAGCCAGTGACCTACAGAAAATAAGTGCGCGCGCGCGTATATATATATATATATATATATATATATATATATATATATATATATACATATATATATATATATACGTATATAAACACTCACACATACATACATACACACACACACACACACACACACACACATACACACACACACATATATATATATATATATATATATATATATATATATATATATATATATATATATTATATATATATATACACACATACACACACACACATATATATATATATATATATATATATATATATATATATATATATATATATATATATTCCCTCCTACGAGAAGGAGGGAAAGGGATATCTCTGGAATGAAATGACTTGATGGTGAGAGAACCAAAAGAAGAAAGAGTGGCGATTGGAGGTTACTTCAGTGGATATGTTTGTGGAGAGGTGATGATCAGGCACGGTGTCCAAGAAAGGAATTGGAAGGGCAGATGATGGTGGCGTTTGGATAAAAGATGGAAATGACTTTGGTCAATATTTGTATGAAGAAAACGCATAGAAGCAGGACGATGTATTATAATGGAGGAAATTGCACACAGGTGAACTATAATCCTGTCAAGAAGATGCAATCTGGAAGAGATTACAGACTGTATGTTGGTGGTAGGGTGGTAGTCTATAGGATAACTTTGGAGGCGAAGAAAAGGAATATGGCGGAATCAAGGATCTGATGGTGAAAGCGGTGCTGGACGACTGGTCAACTAATACAGAAGTGGTGAGAAAAACAACTCGGAGGGTGCTTGGGGTGACTTCTGGACATAGGAAGGAAAACCGGGAGACTTAGTGAAGGAATGGGAAGGTCCAGGAAAGTATAAAGAAGAAGAGGTTGGCAAGAAGAATTGGGATAGCCAGATGAAGAAAGTAAACAGGAGTATGAGGAGATGCAACGTAAAGCAAAGAGAGGGGCGACAAAGGATAAGGAAATGCGTTTGGCAAATTGTGTAAGATTTAAGGAGAAATGGGGACTTGCATCGACTGACAAAGGGACAGTATCAGAAAAGGATACACAGCAGCTTAAGATGATAAAAAGAAGCAGATGGAGAGAGGGAAAAACATTGGGTGATGGATTAAAGGTGAATCCCGACGTGCAATGGGTTAGGAAGTGAGGACGACAATGAACAGGGTGAAGAATGAGAGGGCTATTAGTCCAGATGACATACCAATGGAGGCACGGAGATGCTCAGGAGATATCGAAGCAGCCTCTAACAAGACTGTGCAACAAAATTTGGCGAAGGTAAAGGATGCGTGATGAGTTCAGAAGTACACTGCTGCCGATTTTGAAGAATAAAAGCGATATGCAGAACTAGGGTAACTATAGATCCATAAAGGGAATCACAGCGTGAAACTATAGGAATGAATCATGGAAGGCTGAGAGGAATGGTGATTATCTGTGAGCAGCAATATTGTTTCATACCAGGGTAGAGCAATAGAGATTTCTTGTTGATAGTGTAGAAAGAGCAGTTTGGAAAAAGCTAAAAGGAGTTGGACTGGATATTTGACAGGGTGCCGAGAGAGGAGCAAGTATGAAGAAGTCTGGAATGTCGAAGTATGTGAAGGTGGCGCAGAATATGTATGAAGACATAGTGGTATTCCTGATGTATAATGGTTGACAGACGAGATCAGACAGGAGTATCCATAGACTATGACGTTTGTGGATGACATTGTTGTCTGTACAGTATCATGAGAGTAGAGAGGAGGTTGAGAAGAGTCTAGAGAAGTGGAAATCTACGCTGGAGAGAAAGAGAAGGAAATTCAGTGGGAAGAAGACAGAGTTATTCTTTGCCTATGCCCCCCTGTAAAATTTTCAACCAGTCGAAATATTATCACGTGAGCACACACACAAATACAAACACACACACACACACCTCTATGCTTTCCTCAAAAAATCTAAACCAATGTCATAGTTAAGCTTCATGTGTGATGTTTAGATTTCTATCCCTTGGCAACCCTCTTGTTGAGAGAATTACAACTGATTAGAGAACTTCCCTATATTTCCCTCTGGGATCACGCCCCTCCTGGGAATTATTCACGTCTCCGGGTTGATGACTACTGCTTTAAATACTTATGTCTGCTGTTCAAAATATTGTAGTCAAGTGTGAAGTGTGAAGGAGTGGGTAGAGCAGTATGGAGGGAATAAAAAGGAACATTCTTACAAGACAATGGTAAGATTAGTTATGTATATTTATTCGTACATGTGAATGGTGACTATGCAAAATTGTGAAATTGGTAAAATGAACAAACTGATGAAGAAATACATGATAAATAATGGAAGCTGACAAAAAAGTCAGGTCCGCTGAAATATTTTTAGTAACCAATTTCTCTTTACATGGGTTATTTGTCAAATAGAAATTGCAGGATATTTCTGGAATCCGCCTGGATACCGGATAGTTAAAAAATTACCGGATGTGCCGAATAACCAAATAGTAGCCTGATATCCAGCACTCACACACACACAATTAAATTTAAACCATCGACGTCTGACTGGCTCCCTATCAATTATATGTTATATATTAATGTTGAGCATCCTGTTTATTCTCGACTTCGTTCGTGCTAACATTCCTCTTAGAATTACCAGAAATTCTCTGATTATGAATGGCTTTATTCAAGATCCTTTATTCCTTTATTCCTTTTATTCTGGAACGAGTTGCTAAATCATACAATCCAGTTGGATAGTATTTATAAAACTAAGACTGAGGCAAACAATTTTTATATTTCTCTTCGACGGGCCAATACTGATTTTTCCAAGGATACTATGTTTTACTGATATTTATAAACCATTTTTATACTTTTAACGTAGATGATCATTGTTATTCTTCTCAGTAAACTTTCCATGTATGTCTTCTTTTCCCAGTTGTTTACCGTTGTTACTTGGCGTCTTGTGCTTTATAAGCTGTTCTTGCCGCCGTGTACTCGCACCTTATGGAGAAGTAGAGGCGCCTTATATGATAATGATGGTAATGATGATACACACAAGTAGATGTATAAGATAGATAATAGACAAATAGATAACACGCAGCCGAACAGCCGACAGTAGATTTTCAGCCGGGAAGTAGCCATTGTTCATCATCATCAGCAGTCGCTTAATTCAGGTAGCAGGTAGCGTCTTGTCTCAGGTCATGTAATCATAACAGGCTTCCAGCGGTTTAGGAAATGCCAGTCGTGGGTGGATAAGAATTGAAAGAACTAATCTTTAATATCCTTTTAAAATTATTAGACTAAATTTAGCCCTCATGAGTGTGTACGTAATGATTTCATGACCCTCTATAATGGTGTATCTGGAATTCACTTTCACAAGAGGCTGGTATTTTTATCGGTTGTAAATGACTGGTTTTGACTTCTCTGATTCGGGGGAAAAGGATACTATGAATGATATTGATGTTCACGCATCACATGTTAACAGTTTGCGAAGACGTTAAATGAAAACTGGACTGAACTTTACAAGTGGAATATAGTAATGATGATAACGGTGTCTGAGAGAGAGAAAAAAAAGACAGGCAAAAAAAGAAAAAAAAAATACAAACTCCAAAATGAATTCCCGATAGACACCGTCCGTTTTATCATTCTGAGGTTATTTCTTTTATCATATTCATAGGATGAGACAGTCAAAACTTAGAGAGGATCCTTGTAAACGTCTCGAGATGACGTCACAGACACTGAAGTGTGTTGGAGAGGCGGCAAGCGTGGCCGTGACCAGACGGTTTTCAAAGACTGTATTCCTTTAATATTCTATACTGTTGTAGGAAAAAAGTGTACGCGCGTGTGCGTCTACGTGTCCGTAGACATATGTACTCATGTATATATGCTCACACACATGTTTTTGCTAGTCTGTAGACCCCCTCCCTCCTAACACATGCACTCTTTTCTCAATTCATCTATCGATGTAAGAATAAATCTCCATACTGAGAGAGAGCTATAAGTGTACAAATAAATATATATTATTCTGTGTCCAGAAATGTTTGCATTGCATGTCACTCTGTCGAAAAATCCAGCGCAAGCATGAACAGGTTCACCGACGCAAAATATGAAGACAAATCAAATTTATGGTTTTTAAATGATAACCAGGTATATTACACAGACTTTCTCTTTCACCGTTTGTCTGTGCACACTTATACATAGAAAAATAGTTTCTGGACAGAGAATTTTAACTTTATTTATAAAACCTGTATGGCGAAGTTGTAGTTGTAATCATACTTTTTTCTGAAATCACTGATAGATTATGTTAAAAGGCAAGAAATAGTTTGCACTGGATTTAGTGAAATATATAGGGCGTTTATGTGCTTTCGTCTACCCGTTTTTTATGTACCAGGCATTGTCTTTGAGTCCATATCTGTCTTTTGAACTCCTAACAAAGAAATCAAGTAAGACTGGAATATAGCGTTTAAATAAACTGACCTTAAGTGCTTTAATTGCAAATATTCTTGGTCCACTTTTAATTGGAATTTAGTTGAACAAACCTCTTTCATAACACAGCTCGGTCCTTGGTTAATGTTTGCGTCATTTTACTTTATCTTTTTTAGAATCCAAGCCATCAAAATAGTTTGTCATGTTAAGAAATAATGATTGGCAGTTTGACATGTTCAAGACAGCATTATCTTTCCGAAGGTGCCAGTTTGTCGTGGACGAGAGAGTTATCTCTGGATAAGCATTCCATCTGGGTATCGAGAGTACAAAAGATGGGGTGGCTGCATTCCTTCTCGTTTGATATCTTTAAAGATAGCACAGATTTTTAGAATTGTTCACCAATTTCACATTCACCACTATGACATATCTCAAGTATAATAGTGAAGCGATAATTCATATTCATTAAAACAAGAAATTTCAAGAGTTCCGCCGTGTGCTGTTTCGCCGAGACGCCTGCACGCATTTCTGAGATTTTTTTCCTCGACCTCGTGATTGTTCTTATCATCCTGCGTCCAGCACGAGTTATCTTTTTTATCAGGCAGCTGTCCGAAAGGCTGTCTTATGTCCTATGCGGGGAAGGCAGTAGCGTGTTATTAGTCGGTGATCCATAATGATGATTAATAAATCATGTAAGTCATCAAACCAACGCGGAAATGTGTTTTCTTTTATATGTAAGTTTATTTGAATGAAGAACGACAGATGAAACGTAGATATAAATAAATTAAATAGTGCAGAGAAACAGAATCAGAAATAATAATAATCAAACAATACATTACTACTGCATACGAAGACAAAATAATCACAGAATAATCGAATAGAACCACAAATGGTGATAACAATCTCCTTGTAAATCGTCGTGACCTAACCCCGGGGAGCCCCCGTCCCGGCAACGTGTAAGGGAAGGAATGCAGCGCGACACCTAGAGTCAGTTCACCTTCTTTGTGGCAACAGCGGGGACTCGCAAGCAGAGGCGACCAAAAGCAGAATGTCCCCTTGTCTCCATCCCCTACCCCCTACCCCCTCCCCCCTCCTCCTCTGGTGACTGCTCAAGCGTCTGGAAGAAAAAGCATGCGACTTGGTGTGGTGTGGGGAGGAGGAAGGGGGGGGGGGGAGGGGGGTTCGTTTAGATGCTTCATTTGGGGCCGGGTGGTTGAGGGGGGGGGGGGGATCGGCGGAGATCGCTTTCGCCTCATGTCTCGTGCGGTCAGTTGATGGAAGATATTTCAGATATGGTGTACGACCTTACGCACATACATACATACACAGTGCACGCACAGACCTACATACAAGCACACACAGAGACACACACACACACACACACACACACACACACACACACACATATATAACACACATTCACACATATATACATATTTCCTTCACTGGAATGAACAATCACCAACGTAGTATGTGTGTGTGTGTGTGTGTGTGTGTGTGTGCGTGCGTGCGTGCGTGCATGTGTGTGTGCATGCGTGGGCGCGCGCGCGCGCGCGCGTGTGTGTGGTGAGTCAGATTTGTATTCTTCCCTATAAATCATCATCTTTCTATCAATATCAACTGGACTTTTCTGACTTTGTTTCAAATATAACGTTAATCGTGCGCTGGGAAGTACGCAAGATACACTCTTATTGCAAAAGGTCCTAAGTCTATTTCTGTTCTCTACATTTTAGTTGACACACTCAAACGCACACACAGCCATACAAATACACTAACACACATCCACACACGCATACACACACAAACTTACACATCCACACACACATACACACACACATACACACACGCACACACGGACACACACGCACAGGCATTTCAATACAGTTCGAGAATGTACTATCATCCTCCAGCAAACTTCCTTTCTGTCTGATTAACTCCAAATGGCGTGAAGTTTTGCAATATTAACTTGCC
>BOPN01000009.1:128276-130776 GCA_017312705.2 Penaeus japonicus | reverse complement strand
TTCTCCTGGTCTTCCTTCGTCTGGTCCTCCTTCGTCTGGTCTTCCTTCGCCTGGTCTTCCTTCGCCTGGTCCTCCTTCGTCTGGTCCTCCTTCTCCTGGTCTTCCTTCGTCTGGTCCTCCTTCGTCTGGTCCTCCTTCGTCTGGTCTTCCTTCGTCTGGTCTTCCTTCGTCTGGTCCTCCTTCGTCTGGTCTTCCTTCGTCTGGTCTTCCTTCGCCTGGTCCTCCTTCGTCTGGTCCTCCTTCTCCTGGTCTTCCTTCGTCTGGTCCTCCTTCGTCTGGTCCTCCTTCGTCTGGTCTTCCTTCGTCTGGTCTTCCTTCGTCTGGTCCTCCTTCGTCTGGTCCTCCTTCGTCTGGTCCTCCTTCGTCTGGTCCTCCTTCGTCTGGTCTTCCTTCGTCTGGTCCTCCTTCGTCTGGTCTTCCTTCGTCTGGTCCTCCTTCGTCTGGTCCTCCTTCGTCTGGTCTTCCTTCGTCTGGTCCTCCTTCGTCTGGTCTTCCTTCGTCTGGTCTTCCTTCGTCTTGTCCTCCTTCGTCTGGTCTTCCTTCGCCTGGTCTTCCTTCGTCTGGTCCTCCTTCGCCTGGTCTTCCTTCGTCTGGTCCTCCTTCGTCTGGTCCTCCTTCGTCTGGTCTTCCTTCGTCTGGTCTTCCTTCGTCTGGTCTTCCTTCCTCTGGTCTTCCTTCGTCTGGTCCTCCTTCGTCTGGTCCTCCTTCGTCTGGTCCTCCTTCGTCTGGTCCTCCTTCGTCTGGTCCTCCTTCGTCTGGTCTTCCTTCGTCTGGTCCTCCTTCGTCTGGTCCTCCTTCCTCTGGTCTTCCTTCCTCTGGTCTTCCTTCGTCTGGTCCTCCTTCGTCTGGTCTTCCTTCCTCTGGTCTTCCTTCGTCTGGTCCTCCTTCGTCTGGTCTTCCTTCCTCTGGTCTTCCTTCGTCTGGTCCTCCTTCGTCTGGTCCTCCTTCGTCTGGTCCTCCTTCGTCTGGTCTTCCTTCGTCTGGTCTTCCTTCGTCTGGTCCTCCTTCGTCTGGTCCTCCTTCGTCTGGTCCTCCTTCGTCTGGTCTTCCTTCGTCTGGTCTTCCTTCGTCTGGTCCTCCTTCGTCTGGTTCTCTTTCCTCTGGTCTTCCTTCGCCTGGTCTTCCTTCGTCTGGTCCTCCTTCTCCTGGTCTTCCTTCGTCTGGTCCTCCTTCGTCTGGTCTTCCTTCGCCTGGTCTTCCTTCGCCTGGTTTTCCTTCGTCTGGTCCTCCTTCGTCTGGTTCTCCTTCCTCTGGTCCTCCTTCGTCTGGTCTTCCTTCGTCTGGTCCTCCTTCGTCTGGTCTTCCTTCGCCTGGTCTTCCTTCGCCTGGTCTTCCTTCGTCTGGTCCTCCTTCGTCTGGTCCTCCTTCGTCTGGTCTTCCTTCGTCTGGTCTTCCTTCGTCTGGTCCTCCTTCGTCTGGTCCTCCTTCGTCTGGTCCTCCTTCGTCTGGTCTTCCTTCGTCTGGTCTTCCTTCGTCTGGTCCTCCTTCGTCTGGTCTTCCTTCGTCTGGTCTTCCTTCCTCTGGTCTTCCTTCGTCTGGTCCTCCTTCGTCTGGTCTTCCTTCGTCTGGTCCTCCTTCGTCTGGTCTTCCTTCGTCTGGTCTTCCTTCGTCTGGCCTCCTTCCGCTGGTCTTCCTTCGTCTGGTCCTCCTTCGTCTGGACCTCCTTCGTCTGGACCTCCTTCGTCTGGTCCTCCTTCCTCTGGTCCTCCTTCGTCTTGTCCTCCTTCCTCTGGTCCTCCTTCGTCTGGTCTTCCTTCGTCTGGTCTTCCTTCGTCTGGTTCTCCTTCGTCTGGTCCTCCTTTGTCTGGTCCTCCTTCGTCTGGTCCTCCTTCATCTGGTCCTCCTTCGTCTGGTCCTCCTACGTCTGGTCTTCCTTCGTCTGATCCTCCTTCGTGTGGTCCTTCTTCCTCTGGTCCTCCTTCACCTGGTTCTCCTTCGTCTGGTCCTTCTTCGCCTGGTCCTCCTTCGTCTGGTCTTCCTTCGTCTGGTCCTCCTTCGTCTGGTCTTCCTTCGTCTGGTCTTCCTTCGTCTGATCCTCCTTCGTGTGGTCCTTCTTCCTCTGGTCCTCCTTCACCTGGTTCTCCTTCGTCTGGTCCTGTGGCCGCCCTTAATTAATTTTCGAATAATCAAAGCCAAGGGTGCAAGTATACCGTCATCGCTTTTTATGGTTTATTAATCAAATGGATTTGTTACGGCTTGATGGAGAAACAGACTGGCGCGGCGAAGGGAATTAGGATGAAGAAATACTGTTCAAATCAAAGGTCAAAGAATCGGAGTTTTCTCTTGTATGAAAAGTAATGTTTTTCAATAGTTATTATTATCATAATTCTTCTTTATCATTATCATCAACCTATACTTTTATCCTCATTAAGATGATGTTTATTATAATCAATGTCATTGCCATTATGATTATTATACAATCATTACGATCATCATTATTTCCCATCAACATGATCATCAGTATAACCTATATCATTATAATCAGCATACTTAGTATCAT
>BOPN01000009.1:88276-90776 GCA_017312705.2 Penaeus japonicus | reverse complement strand
GTTCTAAACCGGGTAATTTGTTGTATCATTTTAAAAGTTATGCACCGTATATACTAAATTTGTTTCTTGATAACTATCATTAGCAGTGAAATGTTTGATTGCAGATCAATACCATCAGTGCAAATGATTGGACAAATCATCTTAGACGAAACCACAGACGCCAAATAAGCAAAGGGAGAGATAATGATAATTCCATTAGGGTTCCCATAATGAGAGAAGCAGACCGCAAAATTGGTAAATAGAAAATACGGCATCAGTCTTACCCCTTTTAAAAAATATTTCGTGCTTCGAAACTATACTTTCCAGCCCAAAAGGAATGAGTTGTCATCTTCACTGCAGATAAGATACACATGTTGCAATTTGACGTGAGATAATGCAATGAATATGCACCAGGGCATCATCTATCGCAAAGCCGTCGACAAGAGGCGTGGGCGTGCAAAGCGACACAGTTTCAGTGGGTGGTCTGGGCGGCGGTTGAGCGACTGTATATAAAAAAAACTACTATCTAAAAGTAATAACAATAATAAAAACAAATATATTTTTGAAAATTTTATAATAAGAAATAATCACTCGGAAAATTACAGAGTTCGGCCTCGTAAGAACACGCTGTTTGCAAAATATAGCTTGATACCGAACTCGGCGAAGAGGCCTCGTTCTCTAGAGAAGGTGTAGGATGGGGGGGGGGGAGTGGGGGAGGAGGAGGAGGAGGAGGAAGAAGAAGAAGAAGAAGAAGATGGAGAAAGGGGGTTGGGAGGAAGAGGAGAAGAAGGAGCAGGAGGAGGAAGGCAAAAATGAAGCAGGCGGAGGAGAAGGAAGAGAAATAAAATCCAAATAATTGAAAAAGCAGAAGAAGGACAAAGAAGAATTGAAGCAAAACAAGAACAAGGAAGAGGGGTAGATGAGCAAAAACAATAACAAGAACAGAAAAGGGGAGGAGATGAAGAAGAAAAGAGAAAAAAAGGAGGAGGAGACAGAAAAGAAAAAAAGAGAGGGAAGTGGGAGGACGAGAGAAAGAAGAAGGAGAGGAGGTGGAGGAAGGGGAGACGAATGGGAAGAAGAGAAGAAGATGAAAGGGTAGGAGAAGATGAAGAAGGAGAAGATGGAGAAAATAACAAAAAGAAGAACGAGACCAAAAAGAATATGAAAATGTAGGAGAAAAAATGAGACAATTGAGAAGAAAAAGTCGAAGGAGAAGGAAAGAGAAAAGAAGAAGAGAATCAGAAGAAAATGGGAAGGATGGGGAGGAAGAGGAGAATCAAAAGAAGAAAGGGAAGGTAAACAGAATGAGAGGAAAACGTAAGAGGGAGGAGGCGGAGGCTACGATTAGAAGACGAAGAAGAAATCTTCCCGAAAGTGGTTAAGCAGCTAACATCGGTGAGGTCATATCTTGCATGGTGACGGAGGGCGTTCCAAGATGACCTTTGACCCCAGCACGTGTTAGGGATGCCTGGGTAGATCCGGCACAGCTGAGCAGTTTACTTCCCCGCTTGTTTATGGAAGACAACACCCTTCGCGCCCACGCCAGCCCACCTGAGAGCAAACGGGCGCCCACACGCGCTACCGGTCGCCGGATGCTCACGCGAAGCCGCTCCCCCGCGAGCATCTGGCCGAAATAAGGCGCCGGGGAAGAAGAGAAGGGAGATGAGGCGCAGGGAGAAGGAGGAAGAGGGAGAAGGACGCCGGCGAGAGAAAAGAAACACACGAGACTCCCCTAAAACACCGGATACATGGTGTCCGGTAATACTTTTGCGGGTTATCGTTAGACTGCCATTTAACTGCCTTTTACGGAGGGTCGCTTTACATCACTCAGCTCTCGCAGATTGATTTGGAAATTGTCCATTTCTGCGCTTACGGAACTACTTAAGTGAACAACCTCAGAAAAGAGAGAGATAACAAAAGTCAAAATAAAACAATGGCTCTCGGCTTTTCGTGTTTTTTTTGTTTTGTTTTTTTCTATCTGCGAAATGATGAAAAAACAATGTCCTTCGACTTTCCATTTTTTATTCACATATGGCAAACAAAATCGATGAAGAAAAGGGAAAGGCAAGCAATATCCTTCGGTTTTCTACCTACGCAAACGAGATAGAAAAGGTTAAAGAAGAAAAGCACGTTTTCTATTTACGTAAATCGATGGCAGAATAGCGATAGAAAAATAGAATATGTTCTTTGCTATTTCGTGGATATGAAAGAATTTATTTGACACCTTCTGCAACCCAAATATGCAATCGGGAATCAACGGCTCAAAATTTCACTTGCGGGTCGAATTAAACAGTTAGTCACGTGACACACACACTCGAATCTGTCTTCTCTTTATTACTTTATCATGTTATATGTATATACATATGTATGTATATATGTATATATATATATATATATATATATATATATATATATATATATGTGTGTGTGTGTGTGTGTGTGTGTGTGTGTGTGTGTGTGTGTGTGTGTGTGTGTGTGTGTGTGTGTGTGTGTGTGTGTGTGTGTGTGTGTGTGTGTGTGT
>BOPN01000009.1:47500-50000 GCA_017312705.2 Penaeus japonicus | reverse complement strand
TAAAGAATATAAGTACAATTTTCTAAATCTTTAATCACAAACAGCAACAGTTAAGAAACAATGTACTTAAGTATTTGACCTTAGCAATGGCAAATGTATCTTCCTTGCTTCTGTCTTGCTATATTCCAACTTTCCCCTCTATTATTCTTAATATGTTACTGCCAGCTTCTCTTTCTCAACCGCCCACGGTCAAAGTTTTCGGTAAAAAAGTAAAACTTCATTTCTCTCCAAAATGATGTCCTAAGAAATATCCTAAGGCATTTGAAATTCATGTATTTACTGTTTCTCTGAACATCTAAACATTTCAGCATAGTCCAATAAAGCATCTCACTGAGTTAAACCCATACTTATGGATTTATCTCGAATTATGAAGTTCTTATCAGTGCTTTTATCTCGAATTAATAAATTCTTATCTGTATTCACGTTTGAATTCCCACACGGCCGGTAATCTGAGAATCAAATTGTCTTTTGTAAGTCACTCTTTCCCGAATGTCAACTCAGTCTGCGTGTTGATATGTGAATACTCGTCTCTTTAATCATCACTCAATATCACTAACTGCGATTATATATATGGTATACCGTTATTCTGCATTTTATTGAGTTATCACCTTTGTATCTTGACACTGAAAAGGAGAACAATGAAAGGAAAGCGCGGTCATTTTCCAGGGTGTCTAAACATTGGGAAGGACTCTTATTAGTAAACATAATACTGCTTTAACTTAAGGCCTTGTATTGCCAAAGACGAAATGACGAAAATGTATAACGAAATGCTCTCATGATATCAAAAGAGTTGCGTTGTAGAACTTATTATTGTTTTTTTCTTTCAAGATATGATATCAACGAGAAAGTCTAGCAAAAAGAGAGATGGTAGTGGTGATTAATTAAACAAAGAGAATTCTCACAAAATTTCCTGTTCACACAAAACGTATGTCATGTATTAGTAGGACTTATTTGTAACTTTTATGTACTATTTAACGCTGACCAAATATGCCGAGGGAAATGGCTCACTCAACAATTTATAATAAGACGTATTATCAGTTTCAGTAAATCATATGGTGAAATGAAGCATAAATAAGGTTGTGGCTCAATCCGAGAATGAAATGTGTCTTTTTATGTGCAAAAAAGTGATACGTAAAATGCAAACAAGTATGCTATTTGTTACCTGTAAAGAAGAAAAAATCTTCTTAAAAATACGCAGTAGATCACACTCAAACTTACTTCCAACGGAACTCAAAAGGAGAGAGAAACAGAAACATCCGTCAACAGACTTCTCAAAAACAAAACTCACCGATGCAAAGAGATATGAAGATAAACTCATGCAACATGACGTGTACTGAGATAATCAAGCAAGCACGACCCGAGCTCATGCCTGAGGCGAGCTTCGGCGGGAGGTCCGTGGTAGAAAAAGTAATGGTAAATGATAGAAAAGATATATATTAGAGAAATATATACACTATCAAGTAAGGAATCAGCATCGTTTACTCTGCAGGTCGATAGAACCACAGCGCTGAATGGAGAAGAAATAGAGAAGAGGATGGACAAAGAGAGGGAGAGATAGACAGATAAAAAAAAGGAGAGATAGCAAGAGACACCTTCACCGAGGAGGGAAGATAAAAGCATCAAAGGTCCTTCCTCCGGCCAAGGAAGAGAAAGAGGAAGGAGCTGCATGTGTGGTCTTCCTACTTACACACCTGCCGCAAGGGAGACTCGTAAACGCCCCAAGAACACGCCCACTCGCCGTACCGGAATACGTGTGCACGGCCATTTATGCGGCTTGTTTACGTTGCGAGAGGGAGAGATAAGGGGGAGAAGAGAGAGAGAGAGACAGAGACAGAGACAGAGGGAGAGAGGGAGAGAGAGAGAGAGAGGCAGAGACAGACAGAGGAGATTGAGGCGGAGACGGAGACAGGCAGACAGACAGAGGCATAAAGAAACAAGGAGACAAACAGTAATGCAGACAGAGGAGAGGCAGACAGACAGATCGGCAGAGACATAGAAAAAAGAGAGTGAGAAGTATATAAATAAATATATATATATATATATATATGTGTGTGTGTGTGTGTGTGTGTGTGTGTGTGTGTGTGTGTGTGTGTGTGTGTGTGTGTGTGTGTGTGTGTGTGTGTGTGTGTGTGTGTGTATATATATATATATATATATATATATATATATATATACATACATATATAATATATATATATATATATATATATATATATATATATATATATATATATATATATATATATATATATATATATATATAATATATGTATATATATATATATATATATATATATATATATATATATATATATAAATATATATATATATATATATATATGTATGAGAGAGAGAGAGAGGGAGAGGGAGAGAGAGAGAGAGAGAGAGAGAGAGAGAGAGAGAGAGAGAGAGAGAGAGAGAGAGAAAGTAGAAGGGAAAGAGAATTAGAGAAAGGTAAACAGACACACACGCAGAGCAAACGACTGTCGGGTACCCTGGC
>BOPN01000009.1:10000-15000 GCA_017312705.2 Penaeus japonicus | reverse complement strand
GCGCACCCATAAAATACCCGAAGCCATATTTTTGTCTTTCCCTCCCTTGCCACAACAAAAATATATATGTGTGGCTATGTTTATACATGAATATTTTATTTCATTTCTCGAATTAGCATGGTACCCTAAAAGAAAGTGGTGGAGATGCTTTTTGTTTCTTCTGTTTTGAAAGACAGGTGTGTATGCCTATAAAGAAATCGTTTTTGGTTATGGCAGATCCGCGGGCTATTTTTTGTAATGCGTCAGAGGTGCCCATTGCCCTTAAGCATTTAAAGATTAGTTCAGTATTTAGGGTTCCATTTCTCTAAACTCCTGTTGACCTTACTGGTATCTTGAAATTATACGACCATAGAGAGCAATAGTTAACTCGAATGTAAACAAAAATAGAGAAAAAAAAACGAGAGAATAATAAGCATCAAGAATTATTATGCTTCATGCATATATCTAGTTTCAAGAGTGACGCCATCTTGCTGTATGTTGTTTGGGCTTTCGGGTAGATGCTCAAAAAGCGCGCATTAAAGCCATTTTTATGCCCTGCGAGTAGATTTACATGCAAATGAGTCGAGTTTACTGACTTCGTCACGTCTAAATGCACTGCAGGTCGGCGTGGCTCCTTCACCCTCGGAGGTACAGATGTAAAGAAAATTCGAAACAGGACGAAGGTTTGGAAAAAAGAAGCAGCAACTTCCACGCGATTCAAGAGAAGAAAAAAGATGAAAAAATCCCCAGCCTCTCCTGTCCCCCGAGCTGATGCTGCGGAGGACAACGCCCGAGTCCAAAGCAAGGATGCGTTGGAGGGAGGACCCGGCGCGGCCTCGCCTTCGCCAGCGAATAAGGAGTTGCGATGCCCGTCCATATTAGGAACGTGACATCCTCCTTGTCGTTTTCCTTCTCTCCGTTTTTCTTTTCCCCTTCCTTGCATCCTCATACTTTTCTCCTTCTTTCCACCCCTCCTCTTTCTCCTTGTTCGCAGTACAGCTAATCCATTCCCCCTTAAGCATGCAGACGCCACAGCCTCGCAGAAAGTGTGCGAAACCCTTTCCGTCAGGAGCATCGGCTTTCTCTTGGTTCGCGGAGATTCCAACCGAAGTACATAGCTATGCTTTTGTGGATAATAAAGTGTGGATGTTCCCGGTGTCGAATGGAAATATTGTTGGCCTTCTGCACACACATCTACACAGACATATGTACTGATAAGCGCATCATTGCGCCTTATACTTGTTGCATCGAAAATGGGTTGCCATCTGAAGTATCACCTTCAAGGACGAGGAGAGATGAATAAGGGCTGAGTCTCATCTGCTTTCCTCTTGATTTTCTCCTCGCTTGCCCCCCCACCCCCACCCCCACCACCTACTCTTTCACTCTCACGCGCACGGTCACGCACCTCTATTTCTTTCTGTCTGAGGCGTTAGGCTAGCGAGGTCGGCAGATCGAGTCCCGACCAGGCTCGTGAGTTTCCACCGTCCCCTGGCGGTCCCTGCCATTCCTGGTCAGCACGGTGGGTAAGGACCAAAGCTTGCATCGAGTCAACACGCGTTGGCACACTCTCACGAGTCAGCATACGCGGACACAGGCGGGCTCGCTTCGCAAATCCAGCTTATCCTTCTGTCTGTCAGTCTCTTATGAACTAGAGTGTCAGATGCCTGCCATCAATAATTCAGGGTGGTTATTCCGTAGCTTCGTGAAATGAAAGATTATGTGGTATAGAGTTTGCATTGAATATTGAGTATCAATTTACCGTCATGAAAACAAATAAATGATTTCTTTATTGTATATATATATATATATATATATATATATATATATATATATATATATATATATATATATATATATATATATATATATATATATATATATCTATATATATTTCGCAGGATTAAACTGGAATCAGAGGACACAAGACCGGAATGACTGGAAAAGATTGAGAGAGGCCTACGTCCTGCAGTGGATTGATAAAGGCTGATAATGATGATGATATACATTTATATTTATATATACATATATATATATATATATATATATATATATATATATATATATATATATATATATATATACATATATATGCATATATATATACATACATATATATACATATATATATATATATATATATATATATATATATATATATATATATATATATATATATATGTGTGTGTGTGTGTGTGTGTGTGTGTGTGTGTGTGTGTGTGTGTGTGTGTGTATGTGTGTGTGTGTGTGTATGTGTGTGTGTGTATATGTATATATATATATATATATATATATATATATATATATATATATATATATATATATATATATATATATAGGTATGGTTATACATTTGCGTATATGTGTATATGTATATACACATGTATACATGTTTGTGAGTGTGTATTTACAGCACAGTACACCACATCCGGAGTAGATGACCTGCATATTGAAAAAAATTAAACAATATCAACAAGCTTATAGTTTGCGTTCTTATCTAATCAAATGGAGAGATTCAAAACTGAAAATACACGCGTTTGGCATAATGCCATTCAGTGAGCAATGTATTCTAAGATGTGTCTTTTCAATTACATGATTTACCTGATATGGTATACCTAGTCCCTCACCTCCTCAATACACCCAGGTTCTGTCCCTTACGGAGGTACTTACTGAAGACACGTTACTCATCTACATTAAAAGCTGGAAAAAGATTTTTTATATCCCGATATATTATGGTTACATAAGTCCTGCTATTAGAAGTCTCTCGTGCTTGTCTCGCCGGCTGCGTATCGCTTTTGAAGCAAGTTCAATACCTTTTTAGTTCATTTTGTTATACTATATGTCTTTATTGCGGTTGCCGGTATTTCTTTGATTACCTCCATTGCAGTGCGCTGCGATTCCAGGGGACTGACGCCTTCTCGCTGGTGTCCACTGCCTTTGCTCCGACGACTCTCGTCCACAGGCCAGTTTCTCTTCCGGATTTCCATCTCACCGCCCCCCCCCCCCTAAACAGAAGAGGGGGAGCATATAATGCCCCCGTTGTGAAGGGCTTTCCGCGGTCTCTTTCTACAAAAAATAGCCGAATAATGATGTGTATCTTTAGTGATATTAAAGTCGAAGTTTATAGAATCGATGGCAGTGATTTTCCTCGAGCTCCCTTACGCTGCGAGAGAAAACTTTGAATCTGGAACGTGTCCTTGTCTGTTCGCACTTGCCACAGTACGAGGACCTCTTGTTCTTGAGTGCCTCTCTGAGCCTTCCCTCGTTTCTCCTTTTCTTTTACCCTTATACTCCCTTATTATATTATTAGATTAATGGAAATTTATCATACTCATTCTTACTTTTTAAAAAATCGTCATAGTGGACCCTGTATACTCTCGTAAGACAAAATATGCCCTTTATCTTAATGCATAAAATTTAAGAGCATTGTTTCTTCTTTATTGCCTCTTGTTTGTTGTTCCGGCACTGGTTAGGATGAATGCGATTTTATGACCAATAGAAATATGGCGTAATTATATTTATGAATAAACACATGGCCATACTTCGTCTTAATTGTTTTCAGAAGAGCCATACATATCAGAACTTACCTGGTCGTTATAAGGTTAAAGGATTTCCAGTCTACATACATACATGTATCAATATCGATTTTTAGGATATTTATTATATACGATTTGTATTGGATAAACTTGTTTTTTATTCATAATAATTCGGTGTGACATTCTTACGTTGATTGTGATATGTAAAGGGAATATAAAGTATTTGTATAATTTTCTTATACACATGCTATATGTAAATATGACAATGAATAGCCTTTGTTTCAGAAACCGAAATTTGCGGGGAAGGCGGCCTACACAACGAAAGTGCTGGAAGATACTCCACCGTCACCACTCAAGTTGCTATCAGAATTTGCTAACATACTGTCTAAATCTACAATTTTCTCGAAGCGGCATTCCTTGAAAGTCTTACTCATACCAGTTCCTACGTCCCTGTAACATACCAGTTCCTAACAAGTTGCCGCGGTCCTCCGTTCTCTCCGCTGTATATCTAGGTCAGGGGTTATCTCAAAGGTCACAGCACTGCACGCTTCAACCGAACAACGACTGAAAAGTTCTTGATTTCCTTTTCAAATACTGTCATGGATGATCTCGTTTATATCACTCTGTTTGCCGTGATGATGACGGCTACTCTGCTGAGTTTCCTTGCTTGTTTATACCAGTTTAAGAAGGTATGTGTTTTCATCATTTTTGGCGTCATAAACTTGTTAACTTGTACGGAAGGAACCTTATTCAGTCTAACGGGTAATATTTCTTGACATTTTCAGCGTCGTGTGGCAGTAAAGCATCCCTTGTACCCTCACGTTGTAGTGACGCCCCGTTTCCACGAAACGGACACCTTTTCGCTGGTGTCCACCTCCTTCTCTCCGATGACTCCCGTCTACAGGCCAGTTCCTGTCCCGGTCCTCCCGCGGCCAGTGGAGGACGGTTCCCTCAACGGCTCCTTCGTTTCCCATCCGAGGTCTCAATATTTCCCCATTTTTAACCCTCTTAAGCACCAGAGTATGGAAAGTGCCTCTACGAGTAAAATTCAATGTGGTACGGGAGACTCGTATCCTGCGCCTTATGCTACACCTCTGGTGCGGCCCTATCTCGTGGTTCCTGTACCGCTTCGAAAAAGTGTAGCTGGTTTTGAGCTGTACAATAAATAATAATAAACATTAGCAAGGCTTAATATAACACAATTATGGCATTCTATAACCTGCATTGTTTGGACAAAGGATATCTGTTTCTGCTTCTCTATTCTTTGATTCTTTTGACCCTCGATTTACAAGAATTATGTAACCTCAGTGCGTACCGTATTTTTCAATAGATATTTCAATGAATAAACAATCGAAGTGAACGATGCCGTGCCTTCGAGGCCTCTTTACACTTGGGTTCCTCAGAAGACAATTTCAGAACCAGTTCTCCAAGAAGAAGCCGTGGTCACATTAGTATTACTATTCGCAACCGTTGAGAGATTTCGCCCGC
>BOPN01000008.1:1213697-1231237 GCA_017312705.2 Penaeus japonicus | reverse complement strand
TCTCCTTCTCCTTCTCCTCCTTCTCCTTCTCCTTCTCCTTCTCCTTCTCCTTCTCCTTCTCTCTCTCTCTCTCTCTCTCTCTCTTTCCTTCTTCTTCCTCCTCTCTCTTTCCTTCCTCTTCCTACTCTCTCTTTCCTTCCTCTTTCTCCTCTCTCTTTCCTTCCTCTTTCTCCCTCTCTTTCCTTCCTCTTTCTCCCTCCTTCCCCTTCTCCCTCTCTCTCCCTCCCTCCCTTTCTCCTTCCTCTCTCCCTCTACCTCCCCTTCTCCCTCTCTAACCCCCTTACCCTTCCCTAATCTCTCTCAAGTTAATTCCTCTATCTACTTACTTATAAACACATCAATCACCACCCCTACACACACACGATAACGAATGCACACGTAAGTGAAGAGAGATCTTTTACCAACAGGTAACAGTATTCCCCAAGCAATACTGTTCAGTACTCATATTCCTCATCATCATACCTAAAGCCCATTAATCGTATGCATGTCATCGACTCTAATATCTATCTTGTTGATGAAAATGATTTCACAGTTTATCACAAATCTACGGCAATGTGTCAGTATTCATTATATACGACAGTTCTAAGGTAGAAGAAAAAGTATTTACATTCATATAAATTCAAGGGAGCCAGTATGCACGTGATCTATCCAGCTCAATGGCTCCCTACAGTGACCACTATGCACGGAGTTTCGCCTTCAACTAAAACGTTATCACCTGTACAAATATAGTACAAAAACGAATACAGATGCAAACGCGCGCACACGCAAACACACCCGCGTCATCAATAGTCGTCCTGACAAATTTTGAAATGTAAATATAATTCATTACAAAAATATAATGCTCGTCTGTAATATTCCAAACAATGTTTCACATCCACATCCAAACACACTAAATGTATGTTTAGCTTGGTGATTTTTTTCCTTGTATTTCATAGAACTCCCAATGTGTTGTCAATGCACTATCACTTAGCACTGTTTTCTTCACTAAATCCATTTCGCTGAGGTCTTCTATGATTTTCGCAACACTATTTATAATCCATGTCGGGTTCCACACGAATCTCCTCAGAGGTCTGCCAGGAGAAGGATCAGCGTACCTCTGCTCACTCACCTTCCTAAGATCAGACTGAACGCAGGATTCAAAACAAAGGCCAACAGCGCTTCATTGCCAACTAGTCAGATATTCAACCTATTATTTCTATGGACGAATGGCCACCTAAACTATCGAAAAAAACGTCAGTATTTGGATTATATATAAACCATCAATGTGACGCAAACGACAACATTATATGAAAGTATTTAAGCCAGTTATTGAACGTCTAGCGCCGTACTGATTTCTGGCCGGATGCTGGTACCTGGCAACCCGCCTCTTCCCACGACTCGCCCCTAACAGATGCTCTAAGCCGCAATTCCAACTCCACAAAGAATCCTACTTAGGATATCCATCTCGAGAGGTGATTTTCCTGTGTCACACTCCCGGTCCTCAGAGCAGGTTCACCTTCGAACAGGTTTCCTTAGATGGACATAGGTGATTGCCGATTGAAGAAATATACGTTTTACGAATTTTTATACATCCAGCTCTTTTTGTGTAGGGAATCGCTCGAAGCCACTCATAAGATAAAAAGAAATATATATAAATAAATAAAACGCAAAAATGATACCCGCTGCATCCAAACCCGCCGAGGAGTGCCCAGAACGCGATCTTAAAGACTGACAATGGACGGACACACTGTTTGACTCCTCGTTCAACCAATTAGAACCGATGATAAGAACTCCCGAAATTCCCAAATCAACCCAAAGAGGAGGCGACACTGCCCTTGTACTAAATCACCATCTATGACCCTCACTCAGCCCAAGAGAAACAGAACAACGCATCCACACTCATCCGAAAGGAAACGTAACCGTCACCGACATCACAACCAAATGGATGCACATCACACAACCACCCAACCCGGACAGTACACCAAACACGTAGCCCCAACGACGGTTACAGGGCTAGGGTGAGGCCTACCTACCCTGTCGGACTACCTGAGCGGCATGGCAAGCTAGCTAGCTGGCTGGCTGCCTGGCAAGCTGCCACCTGTTGCATTCACCAACTTGCCCACCCGCCCGCCACCCACCCACCCAACTGTCAACTAAATAAGTATGGATGACGTTTCCCCTTCTTTTGGGGGAAAACTTCTTTGGAAACTATTTTAGGAAAAGTAATAGGTGTTGAAATTTGACATGAAAAGAAATTTCTACTAGGTGCAGTGACAAACGCAGTCCAGTTGCCTACTGCCGTATCCTTACCATCATCATTTTCACCATTACCATCACCGCCATCATCATCAACAATACTAAATTTATTACAAACAAGAATAATGATAGCAACAATATTAAATGCATTAGAACAATGATGACTGATGATGATAAAGAAAAAGTAAATGAACATAACAAACAATAATATCCAGAACATGAACACAGACCTCTGATTATCAATTAATAGAAATTAGGAATGATGGTAGCGGTAATCAATCATAATAACTGTAACAAAGAATAAACTATAGTAATAAAAATAATGATAATAACGATGATTATGATAATGATACTAATGATAATGATAATGTTAATAATTATGATAATAATACTAAAACTAATAATAATAATTAAGCCCAAATAATAATGATAATAATAATGATAATGATAATCATAATCATAATCATAATCATAATCATAATAATAATAATAATAATAATAATAATAATAAAGCACTAATAATAATAATAATAATAATAATAATAATAATAATAATAATAATAATTGCAATTAATATTAATAAAAACAATAATAATGAAGATAAATATAGCAACAACATTGACAACAAAATCATTAATAATAATGTGGATATTGATAATAATGGCAACACTTATAATAATAATAATAATAATAATAATAATAATAATAATAATAATACCAATAATAATTATAATAATAATAACAATAATAATAACAATAATAATAATTATAGTAATAATGATCATAATAATGAAAATAATGATAATAGCAATAACGATAATGATATCAATAATAATAATAACAACAATGATGATGATGATAATAACAATAATAACAGTAATAGTAACCATCATCTTCGCCAAGCTCATTCATTTGCCACCACTTCAACGTCCCCCCCACAAATTCCCTCGCAACGACCGTAATAACCATCACCGTCATCTAAATAGCGGCCAGCATTACACACAAGACAGCGTCCGACACAGGCCGAGAGCGACAGCGGCGGCGCCGTGGACGCTCGGGCGGCGACGGATGGCCTTGAACCGCGTTATACCTGGGTGCGTGCGACTCAACCCTGCCATACGTCGTTATACTCCGCTGACTGACCACCACCTGCCCAGCTGCTCGGAATAACATGCGTACACACGGCGAGGGTACGTTCATGGCGCAGACATGTACGCCGATGGTGGTAACACGCAGGGGCGACAGAGAGAGCTATGGTTTGTAATAGAGCAACACCGGCGGAACATTAAGCCGTTAAAATATGCCTGGGTGTTCCAGCCAAATATAGATGACAGGGCCATTCCTCGCCCGGTCCCGGCACGAATAATAAGGGATATTTCGAGTCCTAAAAATAACGAGTAATGAAGTGTGGGCAGCGGTGTTGGCTGCGAAGGGGGGGGAGGAGGCAAGTTGGGTAGTCGATGGCAGCTGGAAAGGTTAACGAGGCAAGCCACACTTCCGCCTCGGGACAATTTTGTAATCTTGGCTACGAGGTGGGACGTTAATTACCCTGTCCATCTCGACACCTGCGTTCCCTCCTGCTCCAAGATCGCACAACATTCGTTATTACACAATACGCGCGCGCTGACGTATGTGGCTTCCTACTTCGTGTTCCGCGTCTAGTTGCCTCCTACGCGCCTCCGGCCTCTTAGATTTCGCCCCCTTTGAACTCCAGAGCACACATAAACATGGCCCTGGCTAATCGAAGGGGCAATTAATAAGGACAAGTGTCGGTGCAGCAATGTATCACCTCCTTCACGGTTCAAGAACGACGTGAAGGAGAAAGGCAGGGAAAGGAAGTCCCAAGGAGACCTCAAGGAGACTCTAGGAAGGGGGAGTGAGATGGGGGAGGGGGATAAGGAGGATGAAGAGAGAGGGGCGGAAAAGGAAAGAACATGGGCTCACTTATGGAGTCAATTTAAAAGGACGTGTTCCTTCGAAAGTGACTGACGCGCGGTACTTCGACCCGACCATATCCCTCCTCGCTGACAACGAGGACACAAGGGTAAGAGAGAAAAAAAAGACGAAAGGCAGCCAAAGAAGAAATAGCGAAAACAAAGAGAAGGGGGAAGGAAGAAGAGGCGATACTCTCTTAAAGACGTCGGTGATGAAAAGCAAAAGGTCCCATCGCGGTGGGAGTAAACACACGTGTCTTCCGAGATACGAGCATCTCCCGAAGGAAAATACGGTCATGAATAACCTCGAGTGCGAGCGTGCGAGCGTCGCATCTTGGTGGCGGATCCCGTGAGGAGAAACCTTCACATGTCCCACCGGTGGACGTCCGAGCTTGGATACAGAGGCTATCTTTAGGAACGACCCAGAATAGGATAATATCCTTCATTAAGCAGTTACATAATGCAATCCGCGACACTGAGCACTTTGCAAAGGGCACACAGCACGCATGCGGTGGATGAGGCGTTTGGAGAATCCTTGTCACTGGAGCACTCGCCTGCCGCTCCATTAAAAACGAGCGGACTTTCTGTCCAGGTCAATCTCCTTCGATTCGTAATAAAAAAACGTGTAATGATAAGTCACCGCACAGATGAAAGCCATTCGAAGAGCGCAAGCAATGCGACCGCAAGAGAGATGGATAGATGATCATGGGGACGGTCATGAAAAAAAACGAAAAAGAGAGAGCCATCGAAACGACCAGAGAGATGACACCACAGGTGAGAAGGACCGGGAAGACGAGAGAGGGAGAAAGAGAGAGAGGAAGTGGTTGGTCAATAATTACATTTCATTAATCTCTCGAAGTTCACCAGTAGCCACGGCCACCTCTCGTGGTCACGCTCCGTCCCCCAAACCAAGCACACACATGCACAGGAGGCGCACGCACACGCACACACACAAATATATCCAATTCTACAAATAGAAGGAAGCGCGTACGTACACGCAAACGCCTTTAGCATCTCTCAAGCACCATCATTTTCACCGCCTTGCGATGCGCACAAAGAAAGTTCTGCGAGTATATCCTTCATCACACACACACACACACACACACACACACACACACACACACACACACACACACACACACACACACACACACACACACACACACACACACACACACACACACACACATACACACATATCCAATTTCCCTGAGTCATCAAGCAAGAGTGTGTGGCCGAACCCTCACTTTCCACTTCTACTACTCACCCGCGCCTAAAAACAGGTGCCGAGGATGTAATTAAAGGACATTAATTTTATTACCTCCGAGAATAGGACAGGTATACTTGGTCTCTCTGTGCGCGCTAGGTAGTTTTTTTTAAGCGCCGATCTTCACTTCGAACCATATTGCAGCAACACGCTTAGAGATGCTATCACGAAGGACAATGCTCGGAAGGTAAGATTTTGATACATAACTGGCTTGGCTTTGGTTAGCTTAGGTTAGGTTAGGATATGAAAAAAAGATAAAAGGTACATCTCTTTACACAATCAACACAAAATTCACGGTACATAATCACTCCACATATGGAGATTAACATGCTTAACATGCTTAATAGTAAATCTACCCCCCCCCCCCCCCTCGATCTCCCAAATTCAAACCACAAGCTATCACAAGCGCCCCCCATCCATCACCCCGCCATGGCCACGGGCAACGGCGACTCAGTGGAAATGAGAGAGGGTGCTCGGCCGTGCGCCTTTGTCCTGGTCACGTCGCTGGAGACACCGTCATTCGGTCTGCACGAGCGCACGTCCGCACGTCCGCTCGCTCGCTCGCTGCATCGGCTACCTTCGTGACGCATGCTTGAACCAGGGCCTCGAGTCGCACGGTTCCTCCTCGCGGAATGAATTCCGAGACATGATCCCGGGATGGGGGATGTGTTGTATTGAAACTAGATGTTCACGTTTGTCTGCAAGTTCTTGCTAAAAATGAATTAATAATAATAGATATTAACAATATGAATAAATCACTAACAAAAAGAAACGGGGAGATCTAGACAGCCGTGTTGACTAGAGAAAAATTAGAATAAAACAATATACTGATATTGAAGATTTACAGCACTTAACCGCTACAAACGACACTTAACTAACTGGCTCTTGCAGTTGGTCTAAATAACGACCCATAATTACCAACACCAATGCTTCAATAAACAACCAAACCCAGAAGAAAAAAATACCACCACACTACATCTCTATCCCCCCTCTTTATTTTCTCTCCAGTCTCTTCTTTATCTTGTCGACATCCACGGAAAGAAAATACGCGCGACGGAAGGAACTAACCTAACCTAACCGAACGTTCTCCCCAAAATAGAATGTGACATTTGAGGAGCCTACATTCCCGACGACCGTCCTCTTTTAATAGGTCGCCGTTGAGTGAGGCATCGGCATCTGATCTTTAATGAGCGCCTGGTCCCATTTTTAAAACAAATTCCATATCATCTTGACAATTAAATGTCCAAGAAATAATTCTAATCAACAAGCTACCGGGAACAGACCCTCGACTCACAGTATCTCTAACTCATAAATTATCTCTAACCTACAGAGGGGATCAGATCATCTCGTCTAGTATTGGAACAGGACTCGTGGTCCATGAAGGGTCATCGGGGTCAGCGGCTCATGTCCTGGAAGGATCTCGGTCTGAGGTTATTTCATCGGAATCGAATGTTCGGGGTAACCTGCGTGGCATTCTGAAGAAGTTGGTTAGTCAAGGACAGCGCCGTCACGCCCATGCATCTCTCGCCGCGCAGGACACTGGTCAGATCGGAGTTTTAAATGTGTATACATATAGATAGATAGATAGATAGATAGATAGATAGATAGGTAGATAGATAGATAGATAGATAGATAGATAGATAGATAGATAGACAGATAGATAGATAGATAGATAGATAGATAGATAGATAGATAGAGAGAGAGATAGATAGATAGATAGATAGATAGATAGATAGATAAATATATATATATATATATATATATATATATATATATATATATATATATTTATATATATATATATATATATATATATATATATATATATATATATATATATATATATATATATATATATGAGCATATGCACGCACGCACATAATCCCTACACAAACAAACACACACAGACACGCACATCCAAGCACATTAATTACCCCAATGAGTGTGTCCTAAATAAGCATGGTTCCGGCTTCCACCCACAGACAATTGCGGCGGCGGCGGCTAGCCCGTGGGGATAAGCCACTAGGTATAGGCTAACCATAATGCACGCAAAATATCATGATCTGCAAGCCAAAAAATCCGAAAATCATGGACAAAGGAAATCCTTGGCCACTGATGCCCTTCACCAGTCACGTTCCAATTGTAACAGAACTTAACATCTTAAAAGTGATAAAGAAAAGCAAAATGTAAAAAAAATCACATCTTTCGTTCCAGATCCGTCGTTTTTTTCAATGCGCTTCGTCTGGCGACCTGGCCGCTTCGCCCCGACAACGTATCATTCTGGATCAGCCAGACGCCGGGGCCGACGTCGACCCCGCACCGACATCATGATTGGTAATTCCTCTACGTCGGCAACCACGCTGAGGAGGGAGGTGAAGGGAGGGGAGCTGGAGGTAGGGGAAGGGATGGGGATTATGGGGAGGTAAGGGTAGGGGAAAAGGTGGGAGGAGTGAAGAGATGGGGAATGAGTTGGGGGTGATGGGAAGGGAAAATTGGTAGCATGGTGCGATAGAAGATAAAGACAGGGAGTCATGGAGTTGATGGAAGGATAGGTAAGTGAATAGACGGGGATGAAGGGGAGGTAGGAAAGAGAAGAGATGGGGGATGGTGGGGAGAGGAAGGAGTAAAAAAAAAAAAAAAAAGTGAGCAGAGTGAAGAGGGGGGTGGGGGAGGAGACAGTGGCCACAACCAACTCCTCCTGCCGCAAGACGATCGGTTGTCGTGGGAACTCCGGTGCACTTCCCCGGGCGGGCGGGCGGGCGGGCGGGCGGGCGAGCGAGACCGCAACACGCGGCCATGGCACGTCATCACTTGCCCACTACGAGGTGCTGGCAGGTGCATCGCCACTCTGCCTTTACCAATCCGCAGTGAGTTAACGTCCCTTTCCTTAACTATGGTCATACAGCCGTAGAAAATCCGCAGCAATTACTACCATTCCACATACTGAAAGACCAAACAACACCCACAATGCATTGGTTCCTGGTAAAACTTCACAGTACTTTGCCAGTTTTGAGTAATACAAGTAGACGAAATAATTGCAAGCATTACACGAAAAATATCAGTATATACATCTTCATTGTGCCCTTTTACCCGCCGTGAACACCGCCACCAGCACCCACCAGTCAAGGATACAGCACAAACCCGCTCCACCTGGCGTCACCGTGAGAAAAGTCCGGACGGGGAAAAAATAGCGGTGGCTTTGCGGTTCCCTAACACCAAGCCAGGCATATTGCATTTTTTCTTTGATCTTAGTCTTGCGGTGGAGTTGGAAGCCACGTGTTATGCGATTTTTAAGACGGTTGCTACAGTTATGCTACTAGGGAATTAATGCTTCCCAAGTAATTAGGTACAGTAATTAGCGTCGTGGGTGCGCCGGCCTTCCCAGATCATTATCAAAAGTGAGAGAGGAACCCCTTCCTCACAACGCAGACGCAGCGCCGCCAGTAAGCGCGTCGATCTCATCAACGTCACTAAAACGATTTACAACGAAGGCAATTCGCATATATAGGAGTTATACAACTCGTATGTTTATTATATAAACACCCATAAATGAACAAAGAGACAGACGATTACGGCAGAAATATACCTGGAACTGAAACATTCCCTCCTTTCTTTCTATCTATCTCACCCTCCTTCTCTATTTCAATCAAATATCTAAAAAAAAAAAATGCAACACACAGCTTAGCTTGACACCCAAACCAAACAAGTATACAAACACTTTGCCCAACAGGAACATCTCTTGACGCAGAGACACACTTACACACACAAGCCTAACCATCCTGTAGGCTGCACAGTCTCCCCCCGTATCATTATACTTGCAATATATGTACTCGGGGACCCATACGTGCGTACTTACTGAGGGAGTAACGGCCGCTTCTGCTCTACCTGCTCGAAGGAACACGTTGAACTTTGTGCATTTCCCCTTTTTTATACACGCACGCGGACATTCTCGCACACATACACACACAAAAAAAACTCTTGAACTATCTAAAAGCGGATGGTGAATGACCTAATTTGGCCTTAATATTGCTAATGAGTTCTATAAGGTCATCCCCCAACAAAATTCCGATGACCTCTGGTAGTATGCTGATCAGCTAAATTGACTCTCCTCTTCAGACAACCACGCCCTCGGCTGTATCCCTTTCAGACGTAGTCAGTCAACAAAGGAAAAAAAATCACTAACGCTGGTTACTGAGTAGTCTCTATATGCATTTTCAAATAAAACTAATTCGGTTTAATCACGCCGAAAAATGGACCATTTCAACACACTCGGTCTCTATCAATAACATTCTTATCAAGATACCTACACAATGCCAGTATTTACAGTATTGCGCTAATCTCATTTCAATCATGCACTTTTTATAAGTAATAATTGCTCTTGATAAATCCACGTATTAATGGGTATATACAGATAAAATGAGTACATTTTGAGGGAATAATGGAGGGAGGGAGAGTGAGGGGGGAGAGAGAGAGGTGGAAGGTGTGGGAGAGGGAGAGGGAGAGAGAGGGGGGGTAAGGGAGGGGGACGAAGGGAGGGAGAGAGGGAGAGAGGGAGAGATGTTGAAAGGGAGAGGGAGAGGGTGAGAGAGATAGATAGATAGATAGCTAGAGAGAGAGAGGAGGGGGGTAAGGGAGAGGGAGAGGGAGGGGGAGGGGAGGGGGACGAAGGGAGGGAAAGAGAGACTCATAAAACAAGTACGCAAAAAAACATAATAGAAAAGAAAGTTTGTGTGTAAGAGAAAAGAAGTAAGGGGAACATATACCACAAGGTTCTAGATAATGACCCAACCTTACCAAAAACTACCCAAGGCTTTTTTTACCGTAAAACCACTTGCCTACAACTTTCCCATCAGTCAGTCGTTCGATTACCCGTAACTGTCCGGCTAACGCGTCTAACAGTCCAACAGAATGACGAGACAAAACAAACGCACTTGTCCACTTCTTGGATGCTTGCTGCTACTCATTCCCCCACGAAGCGCTCTTCGTCTTTATTCGGAAATCACCGACCAATTGAGAGGCTAATCGAGGTTCATATAGCTTGGTCAATTAACCATAGACTTCCTGCTATTTTCTTTGTCATTCATTGGTCTTCTCTCTCGGGAAAAAAAACGATCTCATTTGGGAAACTAATATGAAGCATTTTTTTCCTTTCAAGAAAGATATTTTTCTATAAAAATAGATCTAACAGATTCAAGCACACGCATAAGCACAAACACGCACCCCGACCCACACCCAAATAAACACAAAACACACGCGCTGGGGACAGTCCCCGACAGTCCCCCAGCTCCCCACTCCTCCCAAACAATAAAAAGCTCCACTCCCTCAATCACACATCCACCCGCTAACGAGGTCGGAAGTGTGTCACCTAGATCCCTCGGTGGATAACATGACGCCCTGCAAGCGGATCCCTGTCGCATCCTTTCCACGGATCACTAAGGGAGCGACGAGGCAGCCAGCCAGCCACCGATCCTGCATGACCGGCGCTGTAACGGTGATCCGCCAAAGTGACTCACGCTTCGCCATCAGGTTCAAAAGGTCAGATCGAGACGGCTGTTTGCCGCCACCTTGTCACCAAACCTGCCCGCGTCGATTCAGTCACGGACCCGCAAAAAAACAACTTTTCCTCTGTAAAACATAAATACAAATGTAACCCCACCCACTAACGGAACTGTGTTCAGCAAACACTACCCAAGAGAGGCCTGGCTGATCTCCCACTCCTTCCACTCACGTCTATACTCTCTTCGTAAACAAAAAGCTTTTTTATATAAACAAGATATCAAACGGATATAGCAAATACAGTCATTAACCATCAAAGATATTGTAGACCGGCTGATATGAGTTTCACTTTATCGTTCTAGAAGGAAAAGAAAAACAACATATTCGCTAGTTTGCTCTAATGAGCCGAGCTAACTAAACCTCCCCGAACACAATGGTTGTTTACGTTCCAAACCTAACCCCGCCCGCCTTGCCTTTTTCCCCGAGAATCCTCTCCACACAAACACGCAAACGAACGCGCGCACGCACTCACTCACTCACAACAGTCGTAACAATACCGTGGGACTCGTACATCATGGAAGTTCCGCCCGAGACTCAGAAGATGATGAGAAAGTTTGGGACACTTGAACGCTGGAGTCAGGCAGGCTGAGGGGAGGGTTGCGCTGACGATGAGGGCGGAGGTCATGGGGGTCGGTGTGAAGCGCTTGGAGGAGGAGGAGGAGGAAAAGGATGAGGAGGAGGAGGAGGAGGAGGAAGAAAAGGATGATGATGAGGAGGAGGAAAAGGATGATGAGAAGGAGGAGGAGGAGGAGAGGAGGAGAGAAGAAGAAGAAGAAGAAGAAGGGGGAAGTGGAAGAGGAGGAAATCAGAATGAGAAGAGGCAGGAGGAGCAGGAGAAGAAGAAGCATAAGGTGAGAAAAAGGAAATGGCAGAGGAGAAGAGAAAGGGAAAGGCGGAAATAAACACCTGTGCTGGATATCATAGAAGTTACCTAACTTTAAGCTTCTCTCCATTATCTTAAAATAAGAAAAGTGACAGAGATAGGATAGAGCCAGACCAAATGAAAGATAAAAGGAAAATGAAAAGAGGAAGAGAAAAGGCAGAGAGACCGAGAGGAAACCAGGGTCAAATGTAGGTGAACCGGTTCCACTGGGGGGAGGGGGGGAGGGGAAACTTGAATCGTTGGGCATATGAGAGAAAGTTATGGAGAAATGAAACGGTAAATGTCCGTAAGCGAGAGAGAGAGAAAGAAATGATTGTCTCTTCTAACCAGTCGTTGGGGTGAAAGGAGACATAAATGGGAAATCACTACAGAAATAAAAAATAAATTACTGGAAAAAACAAGCAAGTCTCACCAAGACTCTCGCGCGTGCAGAAGCACACACTTACACACCCTCATACAGTCACACTCACAGTTACATTCACTCATAGTAAAACTCACCCACAGTCACATACACACACACACACAAATAATAACACAATGCAATATTAAACATTAATATCTCAAAAGGTATGCAAAGAAAGCGAGACTGTTACGAGTTTCCCAAACCTTGAGACGGGAGATTTTCCCACAGACCGCCATTGTTCATCACAAAGCGTCTTCCAGCAATCTTACAGGTCAAACGCTCGAGGTCCGGAAAGAAAGAGAGAAAATGAGAGAGAGAGAGAGAGAGAGAGAGAGAGAGAGAGAGAGAGAGAGAGAGAGAGAGAGAGAGAGAGAGAGAGAGAGAGAGTGTGTGTGTGTGTGCTTGTGCATTGCGTACATCTGAGTACAGTATTGTATATTAACGATGTTCAATGAGGTTGCCTCCGAGGACACGTGCTTTTCGTTTTAATGTTTCTTTCTTTGATAGAAACCCGTTTGCAGCCCGAACGAGGAGTGCCGTGGGAAGGGGAACAAAAAACAAACAAACTTGGTGTTCCTCTCATGAGGGGGTAGGAGGAGGAGGAGGAGGAAAAGCAGGGAGAAAAGAAGAAAAAGCAGGAACAGCAAGAGAAAGAAGGTGAACAAGAAGCAGAAAAAGCAGGATCAGCAGGAGGAAGAGGACGAACACGAAGAACAAAAGGAAGAGGTGGATAAGGAGGAGGAAGAGGATGAGGGGAGGCGATCTACACCCTCCTCCACACACGCATGTCCTCCTCGAGCGATGATCCAGACGCGGCGCAATCCTTCATATGTTGCGATCACCGCTAAGATTCGCCCCAGGCCCACCGAGTCGCAAGAAGCCGGCGGGGCTTTCGTTAATGACTCGTTTCCGCTCAAGGGAGGGGGAGGCAGGAGGAGGCAGGAGGAGGGAGGGGGAAGGAGGAGGAGGAGGCAGGGGGAGGGAGGGGGAAGGAGGAGGAGGAGGAGGAGGAGGAGGAGGAGGGGGAAGGAGGAGGAGGGAGGAGGAGGAGGAGGAGGAGGGGGAGGAGGGAGGAGGGAGGAGGGAGGAGGAGGAAGGAGGAGGAAGGAGGAGGAAGGAGGAGGGAGGAGAAGGGAGGAGAAGGGGGAGGAGAGAGGAGGGAAGGGGGAAGGAGGGAGGGGGTGGAGGACGCGGAAAGGTAGGAGGAGGAGGAGAAAGAGGGGGAAGTGTAGGAGGAGGAGGAGGAAGAGGAGGAGGAAGAGGAGGAAAAGAACGTACAGGAGGAGGAAGAGGAGGAGACGGAAATAGAAAGGAGGAGGAGTTGGGGATGGTGAGGGTGCAAATGGAAAATGGTGATGATGATGATGATGATGATGATGATGATGATGCGGAGGAGGAGGAAGAAGGTTGAGTGTATTGTAATGTTCCAGGCTGGTCCATGATAATTCCCGTGGAGGGGAAGGGCCGGGTAAAAGGGTGGGAAGGATGGAGTAATGTGAAGTCAAGGCAGCCATCAATTTCGGGTTTTGCATACAAGCAAAAAGGTGTTGCAGGACTTAATAGGATAATAATTTCAGGGGAGGGAGCAATCAAGAAAAAGCCATGTAATTTCCACGATTTGCTTTGTTCCTTTTGCTACCGGTGTTAGTGGACAAAACACACGTGCGACTTAACTGACCCGACTGATCCAGGCAACTCGTCCGTCAAGCGAATGCAAACCACGCCGTAGGTCACGTTACAACCGACATTGCAAACCACGTTGCAATCCTCGTTGCAAACTACCTTTCCTAGTCGACCGGTCCTTCCAAGGCCCTGGAGCAGCTCGCGTGATCTATGCCACCAATTACGACATAAATGCCTGCACATGACAGGGAGCCAGACGGGCAAGGTAACCAAAGGGATCCGTGTCTGAGCCCCATGAACAACGCTGGAATGCCGGAGCCAAGGGGGCGTGACACCTTATTAAGAGATGCCACTGGACGAAAGCTGCAACAAAACATACTCATATCGCTACGATCCCCCTAACGGCAAAATCTTACCTCTCTACACCACCTACCCGAAAATCACTTAATGACAATACTCGATTACTGTTACTCTCCGAAGGGGAACATTAGCATACCTGCCCATGGAGTACTGGGCATGTGTCCACACTGCCCAGCGCACCCGGCGTCCCACACAAGTCCTCGCCACTTCAGCCTTGACCTTGGCCCAAGGTGATCCTGACCGATACTGCGTGACAACTGAGGAAAGGTGGGCAATCAGGAGAGACAGTTTACGCCCTGCCCAATTGAGTCTGAATGAATCAATATATGTAATGACGAAGAAAAAAAAATTATGAATTAAGCATGACAGCAAGAATGTGGATGGCGAGATATTAGAGGTGGTGGTGGTTGGGGGTGCAAGGGAGGGAGGAGGAAGAGGGAAAGGATATAGAAGAGTAATTGGAGGAGAAGGAAGGTGACGCAAAGAAGTCGGAAGAATTGGATGAGAATAAGGGAGAGGAAGTGGATGAGAAGAAGGGAGAGGAAGTGGATGAGAAGAAGGGAGAGAAAGTGGATGAGAAGAAGGGAAGAGGAAGAGGGAGAGGGAAAGGGAGAGGGAAAGGGAGAGGGAGTAATGAGAGAGAGGGATAAGCTGAGATAAATCCATTTAAAACCGCAACAGTTAGACACTCAACGGGTCCCAATGCACAAACAAAAAGAAACAAAGATTCGTGTAAAATAGAAAAACCGCGAGCAAGCAAATAACCATTACCATCCAAACTTCTGCCTTCCATTATACTCTGCATGCAAACAAAGGGGCGGAGACATGCACGACAATAAACACCACAGCCGCTGACAACATAAAGAAACGAAAAAAATAACGAAAAAAGGAAAGAGAAAATGAAGAAAGTTATAAATGAGTTGGAAATTGCACATAAAAATTAAACACACTCACTCACTCACACTCACACTCACACTCACACTCACACTCACACTCACACTCACGTACACGTTTAGTACGGAGATTATTTACGTATACTGTTGGAACGGTAAATAAATGCTCCTGTTACCCATGTCTTGTTATGACCGGTGCACTATACTTAACCACGAAGAGGAAGGTGGGAGGTGGGGGGTGGGGGGAGGTAATAAGTAGGAAGACGATTGGCTAGTATGGATCGGGAAGATGAAGCCGAAAAATGGAAGAAAAAAGGGGATAGAAATTACACAATACCCTCGCTTTCTCTTTCTCTCTGTTTCTCTCCCTCTCTCTCTCCATGCCTTTAACCTATACAAATCACCCAATACATCAATAACAATAAAAAAACCGGGCCACACGGAAATAAAATCGAGATAAATATACGAGCTGCCGAAAAGTGGGTTTATAGCGAAACCCTGACGTGCAGTTCAGTCACAGAAAGAGTCCTACACCTGGCAAGGGTGACGAGAGAAAGGAGCGATGGACGACTGACATGCTGAGATGGATGAAGGAGACAAATGTTGTGAGAGGGGAATGAAAGAATGAATGAAAGATAGAATGTATGGCCGAATGAATGAATGAATGAATGAATGATGAATGGATGGCTGAATGAATGTGTGAAGGATGGAAGGAAGGAAGAAAGGGTGGATAGATGGATAGATGGAAGGATGGGAGGAGGGAGGGAAGATATGAGGGATGAAAGGATAGGAAAAGGATGGATGGAAGAATGGAAGAAAGAAAGTAAGGCAGGGAAGGAGGGAAAAGGATTAACCAAAGAGATGAATTAATGAAGCAGGAAGTTAGTTAAAGGAAAGGGTCAACATAACGGATAAAACAGATTTGATACTCCCCGTAATATTAAGGTAGCTGGAAGTGGAAAGTCTCGAGAGAGAAAGAGAAAAAAATGGGGGAAGTGAAAAATCTAGATAACGGGATGGGACGAAAACACAAAGAATATCATCAAAATAAGAGACGTGAAGGTAGGAAGAGGGATGAACAGAAGGCGAAGAAGGGGAAACTCAAGTAAACTGCGAGACGCTGAATTTCTTCTTTTTTCGATACCAGTAACCACAAGACATACAAGAGCGTAAACGGAAACGAAAAAGAGAGTCAGACAGCTAGAAAATATACGGTACGCTCAATGCTTTACCAATCGGTACGAAACGAATGGTATTAGAAGATCTCAAAATGACAAATGAGGAGTGGAAGAGAAGAGAAGAGAAGGGAAGGGGGGGGAGGGGAGAGGGAAAGAGAGAGAGAGAGAGAGAGAGAGAGAGAGAGAGAGAGAGAGAGAGAGAGAGAGAGAGAGAGAGAGAGAGAGAGAGAGAGAGAGAGAGAAAGAGAGAGAGAGAGGGGAGGGGGATAACAAATTTACCAACGCAATTATGAGAAAAATACAAAGGGCAACAAAGCGAGTCGTATCGAAAACCAAACAAAGCGAGGTTAACACAAGAGAATAGAGGAGGTGAAAAGGAGGCAGGAGGAGGGAGGAGGCAGGCAGAAGACAGGAGGAGGCAGGAGGAGAAAGGAGGAGGCAGAAGGAAAGAGGAGGAGGCAAGAGAAGAGAGGAGGAGGCAGGAGGAGAGAGGAGGTAGGAGGAAAGAGGGGGAGGCAGGAAGAGAGAGGAAGAGAGAGGAAGAGAGAGGAGGAGAGAGGAAGAGAGGAGGAGGTAGGAGGAGAGAGGAGGTGGAGGTAGGAAGAGAGAGCAGGAGGAGGTAGGAGGAGAGAGAAGGAGGAGGTAGGAAGAGAGAGGAGGAGGCGCGGGAGAGAGAGAAAGAGGCAGGGGGAAAGAGATGGAGGCAGGAGGAGAGAAAGGCGACGAGAACCACAAGTAGACTATGGGAGGAGGAACCATTTCCGTCCGAGTTAACGGGTCGTGTATCAGTTGTGTAGCGTTAAATATCGATCCGGGAGCAGCCACCCAAGAGGAACTGGCGGTTTCTGCTGACGGTGGGACGGGGGAGGGGAAAATGAGAGGACGAGCAAGAGGAGAGGGGAAAGACAACTTTAGTAAGAAGATAAATACATAAATGGAGAGATGAAAAGAAAAAAAAGAATAAATGAAAAAATACATAGGCGGTTAAAGAAAGAAATTCGTGTCTACAGTGGATTCTGGCGACACAAATCCTTAGTCTGGCAGGGGTGGTGGGACGTCACACCAGTGAGGGATCTCACACTGGAAGGATGGTGGATGCAGGCGTTTCTAGGACGGGACGAATGAGCTTTGTTCCTCCCTTGGCCAAGATAAAAAATCTGCGGAAATTACCCGGTATACGATAAGAAAAATGTATTCGTCGATCGCCT
>BOPN01000008.1:1201197-1206197 GCA_017312705.2 Penaeus japonicus | reverse complement strand
CGGCCGCAACACATGGCCAAGACGTCGAACATGGTAATTAACAGTCCTCTCAACAAGAACTAGTAACCGCATAAACACTAACAACCTGTAATTAAGAATATATTTTTCAAAAAAGTTACAGCCATCATGAAAGCTATTCCCAACCAGCAGGCAAAGTGGGGAGTCTGGGAACGTATGGGACGCTGCCACTTCCTACTTCCTCCTCATATTCGCTCCCTCACCACAATCGCTATTTTCATAATCATCCTGATCACAATCATCTACATTCTAATTACTATCAAACCCGTCATTATAGTCACGATTACAATATTTTCCCATGAGACTAGACTTAATTCATCTTTATATTCATTTTCTTATTATCCTTAAAACTATTCACATAAATGTATAGTCAGGCCATCACAATATTAGCTACAAGGAAATCAATAATAGAAAAGAAAAAAAATAATAATGGGTATTAAAACACAAATATAATAAACGACAGGAAGCCAATAAATAAAAATCATATATACTTATAAACAAAGTTCAGTTTACCCCCTACCCAACGCAAAAAGGAGGCATAACGTTGTAAAGAAGTGTGGGTACGAGACTAAAGACCGTATGAGAGGGTAGAGGGAGGAAGGTGAAGGGGTAGGGGTAGGGGTTCCTGGGGGTGAGGGGATGGGGGTGGGGGGAAGAGTACTTACTCCCTTGTACTCTTTGTATTTGATGACATCCGCTGTTGCTCACACTCGACATGCACTATATTGAGTCTCCGCGAGTTACGCTACATTTCCACGGGATCACGTTCGCTTTTGTACTTTTATTTTTTACTCAAATGTTTTTCTCGTTGAGAGTGAAGAGGAAGGAGAGCCCAGAGATGGATTTATGTATGCATGGGAAAAGTTGGGAGAAAGGTGGAAGGGAGAGAGAGAAAACGTATAGTATAGTAAGAGACAAGATAAGATGAGGAGGAGTTAGAGAGTGCGAGGGAGGAAAGAGATAAGAAGCAGAAAGTAGGGAAGGAGGGAGGAAAAGGGGGGATGGAAAGAAAGGGAGAGGGAGAGGGAGAGGGAGAGGGAGAGAGGCGGGGGTGGGGGAGAGGGAGCGGAGGGAGAGAGAAAGAGGGGGAGAGGGGGAGAGGGGGAGAGGGGGAGAGGGAGAACGAGAGAGAGAGAACGCGAAACAGAGAGGAGGGGAGAGATAAAATCACACGTGCAGAGTGGTGTGTTAGGGTCCGTTAATGTGTACCTTTTCAGCGTAGCCCAGCCCAACCCTACTTCCTTATTACGCATCTGCTCCGTGACCGCATGCTGGCTAAACATCGATGTATAGTTCGCGGCAAGTTACAGCCATCATGAAATCTATTCCCAACCAGCAGGCAAAATGGTTGATGTCTGTTCTTATCATCTATAGTATTTGTGGGAAAGAAGAAAAAATACAAAGGCCATCCTGCCACTATGGTCGAGTTAATTAAAAACACTTATTGTTATACGAACATATTGCATGGTGTGCATATTGTGCTGCGAATGATCATGAACATTTAGCTAACCTCTATATACTTCGCATACTCAATGAACAGAAAACTACGATGGAAACATCACCGATATATTGATAGAGATAACGGCTTATAACCCTTCTTTCCCACGATCGACCGGAATTGTGGCTAACCCATTAACTCCTACTCCCACTCCCCCGCAACATATTCACCTTTTCTGATACTTACTGATTACCAATAGAGTTGTAATTCTATTCCATATATACAGATACAAATGATTACTTCACCCTGTTATATCAAATAGGAAAAATAATCTTTAATTCTACAAATACAACACTATTAATACGAAGTCACTAAATCTACTCGACGTTTCCTTTAACACAAGCAGCAAACCAATACAATACAGAAAATACACAACAGCAATACTATTACAAGTATCTACAGACGACCTCCGACACACAAACTAAGAGTCGCCTCCAACTCGGTCGTCATCAAGGCTACAGCCAAAAGCTACCGAAACGCGGCTCTCCGAAGCACACCTTGGATGAAACGCTGCGACGCCGAGGCAGACGACGAGAGGCTGATGGGGGAGGTGGGCCTGCTCCGTAGGACGTGCTGCAGGGAGGCAAGGGCCGCGGGCGAGAAGAGCGTGGTGATGCTGCGAGGAACGCTCCTGGAGAGTCCTTCCGTGTGGCGAGGTCTGGCTTCCCTCGAGCCGCCGTCGTCGGGAGGCCTCGTTTCCCTCGTCCTTCTCTCTCTTCCTCTTCCTCTCTCGCCCACTGCTCTCACCAGCCCTCCCGCTCCTCCAGAGTTCATCCTCATAGGGAGAATCCCACTCACGCCACTACTTCGCCCAGAGTGGCTCGACTTCCTCACTGCGAGCGTGCCAGGCGCAGATCTCGGTCACTCTGGCAGACACGGCACTCTTCAGTCATTCTAATAGTTTCCTTTTTTTGATATATTGTCACGCGATAATTTACAACGGTCTAGTCACACTATCAGTACGAAATATGAATTTAACTGCACACACTTTTCCCAGACTCCGGCTTTGCTCATTTAAATGCACGGTCGTATGTATGTAAATTTGTTAAGCAACTTCCGTATATCTTCGGTGGTGTCTTTATAACTAGCATCTGTTGCAAAAACCCGTTCACGAATTCCATTAATACATCACAGTTTATTGATACAGAAGAGTGACGATCTTCTGGCTGTGTTTGCTTAAGCAACCGCCGTGAAAGGGCACGTGTGCAAGAGTGCGGGAGTCAGTTCTACCTGCGCGAAAAAATGATATCACAGGGAATCAAGTGAGGCTGGACGTGGCACTCGCCGTAACTATTTCCGCTCATATTTTTGTTCACGTATTTAATCTTGGCTTCTTGTCTCCCCCGTCCATCCATCCATCCGTTCGCCTGTCCGCCCTCAACCTCCTATACTTACGCCTATATTTATACAATACTAAGAACTTATAAAAATAAACATCGTAAACAGCACAACAAGGAAAGAATAAAAACAGAACTATTCCCCGGCGGCGGTGTCATGTCACAGTGCCTCAACCCCAAGTGTCCTGTCGCCATCATTCACTTGGCTCCCTCCACCCCGAGCCACCCAATCAAGGGCAACGTCTATATCAAAACTTGCGGCAAGGGCGATTCCTTTCAACGTGCACCAGGCCCTCTAAACGACGATGATGCACAGTGGGCGGTGGAGAGGGAGGGAGGGGCAGAGAGAAAGAGGGAGGAGAGAGAGAGAAAGAAAGAGAGAGAGGGAGATGATATTTGAGTCTGGAGTCAATGCGATTTTCAGATTAAAGACAATGCGTAAGTACAGAGGCTATGACTGAAGTAAAGAAGACCAATCAATAACACGATGAAATAAACAGCAGCTGTAAAAGGGGTCAGAAGAACGTTATCGTTCTAACGTTATAACGGTATAGTGCCTCCGAAATCAGCCAACCATCGCTCTATCCCCAGTGGACATGTTTACAGAACCGTGGGAACGTTTACACTTTTGTGGGAGGAAAAAGCACCGCGACGAAAATGTCACGGCGAATGGCCACGTGACAGATTGATAGACAGACAGACATCAGACAAGACACAGAAAGACACACACACACACACTCGCCATCCCTGTCTCTTCACCATCCCTACCTTCCCACCCTGCCCACCCTTCGTCTCATTCACATACTGACCCACTTCGGCGTCGCTACGCACAAACCGCTGTGTCTCTGGACTCACTCGGGTCTATAAACACTTTACGACCGCGAAATCCTTTTGGAACGCGAGCGAAAGACGTTTGCGTCGTAAACCCATTCCTCTTGCCTAGAAAGATGACATTGGCTACGCACAATTTGAAGACTTAAAAAGTAAACAAAAACACGGATAAACAAGCGGATAATAAATACCACCATCCTTAACTGACTGCCTGTACTCTGCCGCAAAAGACAACAGTCCATAAAACCCGCTATGAAAAAGCATCAATCACACAGCCAATTAAAAGTGCCTTCGCTCAGCCACCCCAGGACGCCTCCAATCCCCCCCCCCCCCTCCATCGCCCCAGACACTACCTTCCTCCTCCTTCGCCAGGCCTATCTCGTGTGGCTCCAGCTGGCTCGCCTATCACGTGGCTACTTACAGGTGTCCAGTGACAAGCAGTCGTCTCGTATTCGTTTCTTAGCCGTCGTTTGTGATTAATCCGATACCGATACTGGCACTGACGTAAGGGAACTGATCATTATGATAAAACAATTTGTATAGCTATTTCATTTGGCGATGCAAACTTTCCGTCTGGCTATTCAGTGTTCACAGCTGGATAAGGATAATAGTTCTCTAGAAGAAAATACCAGTTCTAATTCTACTAAATATCTCATGAACCCAACGACCAAAAAAAATCGATATCATGAAAAAAATAATAATAAAAATCACAAAAAGACCAATCCCAGTCAACGAATTACGTCGTCCGGCATCTCAACCGGCCTCGACGAACGACAGGTTCCGAACGACCGATTTCAACGTCGCTGCCCATCTGCCTCCAACTCCAACTCCCTCGGACACCGGCCACCGCGGGGACACCGGCAATTACCCGGCCTTCACCGACGGGTATAATAAGCGAAGACGATTCACGTGAACGGCGATGATAATTGCCGTTCCCACGACGCCTCGCCGCTCCTGAGGCTGATGCAGTAAAGCGCCGAAGGAGTTTTTTCTTTTCGTGTGTTTTTTTTTCCTCTCGTCAATTAACAGGGCACAACAGCGAAAGAGTGGGAGCGAATATGTGTGTGTAAGGGAGAAAGGGGTAAAGAAAGGGAGAAAGGGGTAAAAAAGGGAGAAAGGGGTAAAAAAGGGAGAAAGGGGTAAAGCAAGGGAGAAAGGGGTAAAGAAAGGGAGAAAGAGGTAAAGAAATAGAGAGAGACAATTAACAGGGCACAATAGTGAAAGAGTGGGAGCGAATATGTGTGTGTGTAAAGAAAGGGTAGAGAAAGGGAGAAAGGGGGTAAAGAAAGGGAGAAAGGGGTAAAGCAAGGGAGAAA
>BOPN01000008.1:1191197-1193697 GCA_017312705.2 Penaeus japonicus | reverse complement strand
TACACACATACGGTCTTTTTCAACTCTAATACAGATAACTGAATAATATAATTTGAAAAAAAAAAGAAAACTTAATCATATTTCCATGAACAGTTCATACTTTCTCGCTTTATCAAACACAAACGAGAAAGTATGTAATCCCACATGTCGGGTCTATAATTATTCTGGTGAAGATTTATTATGAGAGAGAGAGAAAGAGAGAGAGAGAGAAAGAGAGAGAGAGAGAGAGAGAAAGAGAGAGAGAGAGAAAGAGAGAGAGAGAAAGAGAGAGACAGAGAAAGAGAGAGACAGAGAAAGAGAGAGACAGAGAAAGAGAGAGAGAGAGAGAGAGAGAGAGAGAGAAAGAGAGAGAGAGAAAGAGAGAGAGAGAGAGAAAGAGAAAGACTTTGACTTTGACGAGTTTATTGAGACAAGTGATTATGTACATCTTAAAAGGATGAGGTAAAGAGAGAGAGGGGGGAGGGGGGAAGAGAAAGAGGGAGAGAGAGGAAGGGGGAGAGGGAGGGAAGGAGGGAAGGAGGGAGGGAGGGAGAGAGAAAGGGAAAGCAAACAGGGGCTTCACCTCCGCCTCGCGCTCCGCCACAGGGCTGATTACAGGACCGCCTAAATCTTTCGCGTCACTGCAGAAGATCCGGGGACTGACGTGACGCCCGCGCCGGTCGCCTCACACGCGACGACAAAGACAAGCCCACGCAAGACAGTCAGTCGGCGAGAGAGGGTGGGATATACTGACAATTCATGATGTAGATTGCTGTGCATCCCGCTAGTTCTTGTTTGCCTTTTTTAAAAATTAACATACTTTAGAGGTGATTAATGCACGTTGTAATTTTGTCTTTTCACGGCGTAGATTGTTAAGCGTTTTTATCTCATTCTCGACGTTAGCCTTTTTCAATACATTCGGAAAATCTACATAATTCTACAGCAGAAAGTAAATTCTTCTCATCTCACCACTGAACTCATTGCAATTTACATTACACAAAATTGTAATGGAAGAGCAAACAAAAATATATAAAGGCATTCAACAAAGAAACAACAACGACACAAGAGATTAATCTCCCCGAAACCCGACGCCACGGCATTTTCGAGGCGACACGCAGTCGAATCGGGGAGGAAAACGCTACATTTCACGCCCCAGCAAAGCCCGCCTCCGCCGGAAATACAGATGCGGTTCATGCAGAAACATGCAATTATCCTCGCGAGCAGCGTTGCGCGTCCTTCACGGCGTCGGGTAACGGCACTCCGGCACCTCGAGTGGCATTTATGCCAATCAGGACTTCCACGGCGGACAGGACACGTCAAAGCCACAAGACGTCAGTTAAGAAGAAATGCATGCACGCGAAAGCAAGGCAGTAGCACGTACAAACACGCACACGTACACGCAAGCACGCGAACACACACACTCACTCAAACGAATATTTATTTACATGGAGGAAAAGTGGTATTTACTTTATACATCCTGCGATGAATTCTAAAAATACACGGCTTAAAAGCAAAACGGGAAATCAGTATCATGCGTGCAAAGCAAGAATCCACACGCGTCAGAGGCCTAGCTGGGACGAATGCGTGTATGACATGCCATCTGCATTGCTGGAGTTTAGAGGTTTTCGTAATATTTTATTGATCTAATTTTATCTCTGGCAATTTATATATCAATCTATCCATTAAATTGTATGTCTGTACGTCGTACACAGGACAAAAAGCCTCCAGAACCATCCACATCCTCACACGCGGGTTCATAATTTAGCAAACCTTTTTCCAGACAAGGGTTGTAATCCGATAGTTTAGGGTACACGGAGAATAGAGGGATATGCAGAGGAAAACATGACGCCACCCTCGTCCTTTTTCCTTTAAATCTTTCGCGTCACTGCAGAAGATCCGGGGATCTTCTTTAACAAAACACAAATCGACTTTGGCACAGTCTCTCATAACGCAACGTCGTTCGCTGTACATTCCCAAATACTTACAGAATAACCCAACCACTTACAACACCACTCAGCATTCGCGGGGCTTTGCGACAACACCCACGGCGCCAACAACAAAAACACCGTCGCTATTAACGGCGCTCCCTCTCCCTTTACCGGCGCTGGCATAATCTCACCGCTTCGACCGACTTCAAAGAGACAAAAACGCCCTCCGGACATGCCAAACGTTGCGGTAACGGAAAGCCCGCAGCCCGCGATGACAAAACGTCGCTTCATAAACTAAACTCCCGAAAAGAACAACAAAGAATATTAATGTACTCACTTAAAAAACAATAATCTGAAATCCCCATATAAGATTACCAATGTAGAAATAAGAAATAATCACTACTATGAGATTAACGACCTTCAAAATACGTTATGGAATTTAAAAAAAGAATCTCCTCTCCCCTCGCTTCAAACACAAAAGGCCGCATACATTTAGTGTCTCCTCGCCCCCTTTGAGGAGTTACCTTACATCTCTGCGGTTTAGCTTCCGACACCTCCTCCTCGACCTCATAACAGTTCCTCATTAAGGCTGA
>BOPN01000008.1:1183697-1186197 GCA_017312705.2 Penaeus japonicus | reverse complement strand
GGGGATGGGGTTGGGGTAGGGGATGGGATGGGGTTGGGGTAGGGGGTAGGGGATGGGATTGGGGTAAGGGTAGGGGTAGGGGATGGGGTTGGGGTAGGGAGTAGGGGATGGGGTAGGGGATGGGATTGGGGGTAAGGGTAGGGGTAGGGGTAGGGGTAGGGGTAGGGGATGGGGTTGGGGCAGGGGATGGGGTTGGGGTAGGGGATGGGGATGGGGTAGGGGTAGGGGTAGGGGTAGGGGATGGGGTAGGGGATGGGGTTGGGGTTGGGGTTGGGGTAGGGGATGGGGTAGGGGGTAAGGGTAGGGGTAGGGGATGGGGTTAGGGTAAGGGGGAGGGGGAGGGAAGGGGAAGGGGGGGGAAGGGGAGCGGGAAAGGGAAGGGGAGGGGGAAGGGGATGAGGAAGGGAGAGGAACAATATTTCCACGATGTACAATAAATCAATTAATTGTGTATAATTTCTTTAGAATTCTTCTAAACAGATACGAAAATAACAACAGTATCTCCATATCACCCAGTTACACCTTTACTCCCCAACCATATACTTATTCCTTCATACAACCATAAAAACAAACGAAAAACAACTCGCTCTCCACAATAACAAACTTACGCAGACCAGCTGATAGCGATGACGTATTATAATACCTCACCTGTCCTATTGTGACGGGTGCGACGCGACTCAAAAGGTCCCAAATACTCACCTGGAAGAGAGAAAAATATATATAATTACAACTAACAAAATGAACGTAGGCTTATAAAGCTGACCTAAAAGAGAGAGAAAATACATAACTATTATAATTATAAGGAACGCAGGCTTAAAAATAAGCCTAAAAGAAAAACAAATATATATAAATACATATATAGGGAAGGCAGGCTTAAAAACTAGCCCAATAGAGAAAAAATACAATTACTATTATTAATAGCTTAAAAGAGAGAATGCAATATAAACAATTACTACAAATAAAATGAACGTAGGATCAAATACTAATTCAATAGAGATAAATCAAATCGATTAGAGTGTGTGTGTGCTGGGGTGGTGGGGGTAGGGGAGGTGCGTACACGTGTAAGTGCTCGTGTACGTATATTACGTAATCAACGAAAGTATATTGAACACGAATACCCAACCAGAGAACGAGAAAAAAATCCTTAAGTATGATTGACGAGACAAAAAAAAAAAAAAACAGTACGAGGCAATGAATTACGGCCGAAAGATGCCAACCATAAAAGTTTTTAACAGTGCCGGGATGAAAGTGCCAAGACTTTGAAGCCGAGATAAAAAGAGTTCCGGCCAAGGGGGAAGAGTGCCAGAGCGATGGAGTAAGACGAGAAGAGAGTGAGAGCGATAGAAAGTGCCTCGGTGACGAGCAGACAAGGGGAGGGCTGGGGGAGGGGAAGAAGAGAAGGTAGGAAGAAGTGGAGAGGGGGAGAGGGGGAGAGGAGGAGGGGGAGGTGGAGGAGGAGGAGGAGGAGGAGGAGGAGGAGGAGGAGGAGGAGGAGGAGGAGGAGGAGGAGGAGGAGGAGGAGGAGGAGGGAGGAGGAGAAGGAGGAGGGGGAGGAGGAGAAGGAGGAGGAGGAGGAGGAGGAGGGGGAGGTGGAGGAGGAGGAGGGGGAGGTGGAGGAGGAGGAGGAGAAGGGGGAGGAGGAGGAGGAGAGGGAGAGACGAAGAGGAGTAGAAGGAAGAGGGGGAGGAGGAGCAGAGGGAAGAGGGAAGAGGGAAGAGGAGGAGGATAAGGAGGGAAGGGAAGGAGGAGGAGGAGGAAAAGGAGGAGGAGGAGAGGGAGTGGCAGAGGAGGAGAGGCAGGAGGAGAATAGGGGAGGCAGAGAGGGGAGGAGGAGAAGAAGGAGAAGGATGAGGAGAAGGAAGAGGTGTAGGAGACGGGAGAGACGGGAGAGGCGGGCAGAGAGGGATAAGGGCGTAGGGAAGAGATCGGAGAGGAGAAAGGGAAAGGCTGAAAAGGGGGAAATAGAAGTGGGAGAGAAGGCAGAGGGAAGAGAGACAGAAGAGGAGAAAGGGAAGGGGTAGATGGGATGGCAAGGAGGGCGGGAGGGGAGAAGAGAGAACCGGAAGTAAATTAGTCCCCCGCATCGCGTGAAAGGATATCCGCCTTGATGGAAAAAGATAATGGCCATAATAATCTACTTTTTGCGATCGAATAAATGCTGTGGTTGGAAGTACGGCGAAATGCAGGCCGGGCGACAGTGCCATCGAGAGCCAGAGCAATGGTGAACTGTGGGCAGGGGCTGTGCATGTGAGATGAGGGGGAGAGGGGAGGCACCATTGAAACTTTTGAGGTAGGGATGGAAAGATGGAGGGAAGGAAGGCGGGGAGGAGGGTTGGAGGGAAGGAGGGAAGGAGGGAGAGGGGGAAAAGAGAGAGAGAGAGAGAGAGAGAGAGAGAGAGAGAGAGAGAGAGAGAGAGAGAGAGAGAGAGAGAGAGAGAGAGAGAGATAGAGAGAGAGAGAGAGAGAGAGAGAGAGAGACAACTTGCACGGGCCTGATGGG
>BOPN01000008.1:1136197-1178697 GCA_017312705.2 Penaeus japonicus | reverse complement strand
CCTCCTCGTAAGCCTACCGAGTACGAGACATAGGCCTAGACGCTGGAAGAGATGTTGTAGAGCAGTCCTTTGCCTTTGACGGGAATGCTTTTCGGATTTCTACTGGTTTGCAAGGGAGGAGGCCCTGTTGCATGATTCAAGGGCCAATCACTCTAACGCTTTCACGAATTCAAATCCAATTTCCCCACTCGAGACAGAAGGTTTTAAATATTGAGCGAATCAGACAAGACAAGAAAAAAAATGATGTATTGCATGACAAGACTGCCGTATCATCTGGCTTTCTTGTAAAAGGCCCTTTGAGATTTCCCACCACAAAGGCGCGCATCACAATAGTCCCTCGCACACGGAAGAGCGAGTGTACGTTACGGCCGAAACCCGATCACTTTGCCGTGGTTTTAACGCCTTCAAAAATCGAACAGTGACAAGATGCACCAATCAATGTAAAGATGAGCCGTCGGCCACAAGACACATAGCCGAACAATATGAAAATTTAATGAATAGACGGCATGTGCGGCGAGTCAGTCCGGGATGTGCAACTGTGCAAGCGTCGTGCAAGGCTGTGGTCCGAGGCTCCCATCTGGGGCGTTTTCTTCTTCAGGTCACCGTCGCGGTCACCATCACCGTCCCTGTCACCATTATCGGCAACTTCACTTTCGTCACCATTATCGGCATCCTATTGTCGTCGCCATTACCGGCAACTTACTATCGTCACCATCACCAGTAACTTCGTCCACCATCAGCATCACCATTTTCACCATGACCATCATCGCCACCTTCACCGTCAGTCACCATCATCAGCACATTTATTATCACTGTTGCCGTCACCATCACCACCGCCGTCACCGTCAGCGCCGCCTGGTGGGTTTGTCTCGCCGTTTGTCTCTCCACTCGAACGTCTCATCGGCGTCAGCACTTTTCGCCGGCCAACTGGAGCGAGAACTTGGCTTTAAAGAGCCTTCCTCACAGTTTTCTTTTAATAACTTTGACGGCGGTTCGCAAGTGATGACGATCGGACTGCTCGGTAAAGTCAAGCCCTCCATTTCCTCCCAGATTCAAACAACCTTTACTCTAGAATAAAATCTAAATCCTAGTTCATTTCCCTGTCCTATACCTGTAAAATTAATCACACAAGAGCAAACACATTTGAAGAAACAAAAAGCAGTCTTTAAGTTAAGGAAGTCGATCACTGAACAGGCCTTTGCCACTGTAATCATAAATCCACGTTTGGGGCGGAAACACATGCTGACGCTCTTAACCGATTACAGATGTTGGGTCCTCAGACTGAGAGGCCATTCAGCAGCAGACAAGAACGGCAATTACAGGCACGTGATTTCCTCCTTCGGGCTCCCGGCTCCTATGGGACAAGGGTGCACAGTGTGTGATCACTTCGAAAATTCTCTTTACTTTTCCTCTATCCTCCTCCTCCTCTCTTATACATTCCTACTCTTCTATCAAACCTATCAAACTTTCAACTGTTGGGGGGGGGGGCTATTCATCCATTCATGTTTGGTGGCATTACCATTCGCACAAACGCAGGAGTGGAGAAACCTTGCATTAAAGTTGAAGACAAACCTTACAACAATATTTACTTAATTCTCTTCCCGAAAGCCTTTATCAAAGTGCGTTTTAGGATTTTGCATATGACTATCTTCATTTACCGGGGAGTATGTTGGTTGGGAAAAAGGCCGAATAAGAATTTGAATTCGTAAATGTTTGGCTACCCTTGAAAGCAGCTGCAGACTCTAATCTAATTTCATAGAAATATATAAATGATTAAATGAATATATGAATACCACAAAACCATGATCCAATGACTGAGTTCTTTTCAGAAAAAAGTCACAAAACGATTTACAAATGTATACTGATATGATAATAATTACCCCCCAAATCAATTATTCTATGAACAGTGACTCTTCCTAACGCCAAGGCGAATATTCTTCATTGACAATAGCCCCTACATAGATCAACAAAAACCGTTAGAATGAACGAGCGGATCGCATTCTCAACGAAATCCAGGAAACCTCATAGACATAGCGAATGGTATCAGGTTCCAATACCACACTTTACTACCACAAAGCAAGGGTCACCATACCAAGACCATTCAAGTCCGCGCACTTCCTGCTCACGATAAAACTTTCGTGTGCCACCTCGCCCCGGCATCAAAGCCTCGCGGTTAAGCCTTTTGTGTCTGGAGGGGGCATGGAGGGGAGGGGGGAGGGTGACGAGGAAATAATTTGGGAGGGGAAAAAAATACTCAGCGACAGGAAGTAAGGAAGTGGCTTTTGGTGGATGTTTACCAACACCCGTTACATCAGATAACAGAAGTAAGAGGCATGTTCAAAAAGAGATCTGGGAAGCTAAGCACGTGGATGATGATATTTTCATGCCGGTTCGGACTCGTCATAGAAAACGGATAGCGTAACCACACAAACACAACTAATTTCATAATCACATACACAAACACACTCCCTCCAGTCCATTTCTCCCATATGTACACACGGCCAGTTTCTCATCCTTTTTTGGACAAAAATGCGACAACAAGCAATTATCTTCCTCGCAAATTCCTCCGCCGCTTCAAAAATGAAAAGGCGACAAAATGCGAGACAAACTTGCAAAAAGCGGCAGCGGTTTAGACAGGAGGGCGTCTGTCCCGGAAGAGCTCACATAATTAAAAGTTAATAAGCGAAACCAGATGATATCATCGTGTATGGGCGAGGGGACTATCTATGTAACAAAACAAACATCCACCTGTATCGGTATGCAGGAAGAACTGACGCGCTGCCTACATGCTATATTAAGCCACATAACTACTGTGCGTGTTTCATACAGCACATATTTCAATGTCATAAAATATGCATTAATAATGTATACTGGTATATTTGGATAATGCTTATGATAATACTTACTACTTATGTCAATTTTGTTACAAACAGAGATAGATAGGTAGATAAATAGATAGATACAGAGAAAGAGAGAGAGAGAGAAAGATAAGGAGGGAGAGGGAGGGAGTGAGAGTGAAAGAGAGAAATATACAAAGGATATAGAGAAAGAGGGAAAGAGAAAGAGGGAGACAAAGAAAGCACGTAACAAAAACTCTAACAACTGAAAAAAAACGCAGAAAACAGTCCTGTCCCACACGCAACCGCCCACTGCACTTCACGCCCCTTCACTAACCCACTAACATCATATCCCGCACTTCCTCTTCGCTTCCCTTCTCTTACCTCGCGTAACCTTACCTCTCGTGTCAAGGGAAAATTCTTGGACAAAGGCCGACGACTATATTAATAGTGAGAAAGATATTATGATAATGATAATAAAATCTGTGATAACAGAAAAATGAGACTGATTGTGGTGAGAATAATTATATCAATAATAATGCTGATACTACTAAAAGTGCTAATCCTACCAATAATAATAATAATAATAATAATAATAATAATGAAACAATCATAATAATTGTAATCATTATCGTTATAACTTTAATCATTTATACGCCAATAGTAATAGTGATCATGTCAATAATGATAATGACAATAAAAAAAGAAAAAGCAAAATAACAATGATAATAGTAGTGATAGCAATTACTACATTGATGAGGATAAACATAATGTGTTTAATAGTGATAACAAAAATAACAATAAGTCATCGATTTTGATGATGATGTTAATGTTATTGCTGTTACAACAAAAAATTGATAACTTTATAAAGGAAAATTCAGCCAAATTAATACCTATGCAAAAAAAATGAATAATAATAACAAATAATAATAATAATTTTCATGATAATAATAATAACAGTAACAATATTAGTGGTAGTGGTGGTGGTGGTGGTAGTAGTAATAAAATAACAATAAAAACAAAAACAATAACAAAGCAAAACAAGAGCAATGATTATAACAACAACAACAATACTAATAATAATAATACAACAATAATAATAATGATAATACAACAATAACAACAATAGTAATAATAACAATTGTAATGATGATAGTATCAAACAATAATAATAATAATAACATATACAATCTACCCCAATACCATACCCTAGCCCTCCCCCCCCCCCCCCCACCTCCCTCGAGGCTGGTCTCTCGGCGTCCCCAGAGAGGTAATAGGGCCTTCGCACCGTCATTGTCTCTACTAAAAAGTTTTGATCGCCCCGCCCGCTAGGATTAAATATGCAAATAATCCGGGAAACGACCTCGCCACGACCGCCCTCCCGCCCGCCCACCCGCTCGATCGCTCGCTCGCCCGCTCGCTGTTCGCTTCCCGTCTACGCCTACGCTGCCCGACGCCCACCGACGCTACCTTGACACACTCGCCTGTTACATGCAACGCACCGAGGATGCTTGTGACACTATACTCTACTCTCTCTTTTCCTCTTCATCCTCTCTTCACTTTCTACTTCTATTCATAAATCGAGAGAGAGAGAGAGAGAGAGAGAGAGGGGGGGGGGAGACAGAGAGACACTGACAGAGGAATACCTGGTAATTTACATATATACTTTCCATTTCCACTAATACGGCTCTTGGGTACTCACATCCCTCAAGATTCATTTACATAAATATACACATCCAGCCTCGTAGCACCACCTATCCCTCAGCCTCCTTTGCATTCCGCTTGCTGCTCTTCTCTCTATTTCCCTCTGCCTTCTTTACCACCTCATCCCCTTACCTGCCCAAGCCCCCTCTTATCCCCCATCCTGTTACAAAGAGAAATACAAATCCCACACTTTAAATTTACAAGTAAACATTCTCTATCTTTCTCTTCACACACACACTCACTCACACACACACACAAACACACACACACACACACACACACACACACACACACATTACCTATCCACTCACTCACTCACTCACCAAACAACAAAGCAAACACACACAACCTTTCACTCACAAACCAACATAGGCGTCCCCTCCCCCCTCCCACCCCCAGCATGGCTTTAAACCTTTTCCCCGCGCGCTTTAATATTAATATCTGGAAAGTGGCAGCTCGCAAAAGGTCCGCCCGGAATGAATATGACAAGGAAGAAGTGGCCGACTCCAGGAGAAGACGAAGTGTGCGGGGTAAGGGGGGATAAAGGAGAGGAGAGGGAACGAAAGGATAAGAGAAAGAAAAAGGAAACTGGTATGCGAGCGAGCGAGCGAGGGAGAGAAAGGGAGGGAGAAGATGGGGGACTCTGACGATTTTAGGAAGGGAAGGGGGAATGGAAGGATGGGGACGAGTGAGAATAAGAATGAGAATGAGGAAGAGGAAAAGGTAGGAGGAGATAAAATGTACGCCATCAAAGTAAGGAACTTATAAAATGGTATAAGAGAAGGTCTAGAAGCAGCAAAAGTAATAATAGGAGGTTGTAGGTGTGGTAGGTTGGTGTGAAGGGAAAAAAACAAGAGCACGACGCAACAGAAAACAATTTTGGACTGATCAAACTTTTTCGTCCGGCGAAAAACTCAGTGACGAGTACCTGACTTGACAGCTGACAGTGAATGGCATACAAGTGTGGCTTTGACAGACTTGCAATGGTGTCTATTAATAAAATCAATGCAAATTACATCTTGTGTAATATCTATATAAAGTATAACTGATAATCAGATTAATCGTAGATGTAATCGGAAACAAGGAACCGGTTTCAATTTTAGTTAATAACAAAGTTCTCAAGCAAACGAAATAAAAATTATCACTATCCACATATGCAATGAAGCTCTTGAGTCACAGGTTTAGATAAAAATATTGAAGGAGTAAATAAATCACCTTATCTCCGTACCTGTCACTTACTGAACCTTATTATGTCCAAAAAATTGTTTAACCGGCATAACATTGAGGTAAATTACCCAAACCCTTTAATCACAAATGAACACAATAGCAAGATACCATGTGAAGAACAAAGGAAGAGATGGAATGCGGGAGGGAAGGAAGGAGGAAAGGAGGAAAGGAGGGAGGAAAGGAGGATTGAAGGAGGAAAGGAGGGAGGAAAGAAGGAAAGGACGAGGGAAAAGGAATAGGAAGGAAATGAGGAAGGGGAAAAGGAAGGAAGGGAGGAAGGAAGAGGAAAAGGGAAGAAGGAAGAGAAAAAAGGGAGGAAGGGAAGAAAGAAGGAAGATAGGAAAGGAAGGAAGGAAGAAAGGAAGGAAAGTAGGGAGGAAGAAAGGGAGGAGTGGAAGAGGGAGAGGGGGAGGGAGAGGTGCGTGTAACACAGAATATGGGGCGTAGAGGTTAGGGTCACCGCCAGTCTACACCGCGCTGTCATCATGCACAAGGACAAGTACGCCCTCCCCTCCAACCATCGTTTTATTAGATCAACATTGTTTTCATGGCGCTGACACACACAAGCAAATTAAGTTCGTGCTTTTCTGGGATATTCGTCAGGTTAAAGCCCTGCCTGTCAGCCCTTTCTTTCTGCTCTTATCTTCTCTTTTCGTTTATTGCTGTATACATTTTCTAGGCCTCCGTCTGACCTTGCTTTCCATGTCCCTCATACCCCAATTCGCCCATCCCAAAAGTATCACAAGGACCCAGTAACTCCTCCCTCCTCCCTCCCGGTCCTATAAAGTCTACCATCAAGTTCGGTTGTTTACGAAACGCCACGGAGCGTCGCAGGAGTAACAATAACAAACACTCCGAACACCCGGATTCCCGCGATCAAAGCCCCTAATCTGCCGCTCCGTGGACACCGGCTCCGGGACGCATAAACTGGAATGACTGGATATCTAGACTTGTCGTAGCAGCAGGAGGGACATCTGTATGTAAATCGCCCTGGATATGAGCTTGTCCCGCTGCTAATAGAGCCACTATCCCATGAAAACATTCATTGTCGCGCCGCTGAGGATTTTGCATGCAGGCCAATTCCAACGTGTACGACTGTACGTATGGCATTTTTCTCTTACGCATCCCTCCTTATGACTCTAATCATTCTCCTCAACTTGTTATTTCTAACTTTTATCTATGTTCACTTTCTAAATTCATCGTTCACGCTTACTATGATCTGCATGTAGATAGGCTTTTACCATAGAGGTAGCGTAGGTAGATAGGAAAATGTTCGAGAGGGACAAAGCCCGTCTTGTGAGGAGCACAAAATTCCCAGGTAAATAACGGGCAACTTGACATTATTGATGATCCTTTACTTTTATCCTCTTCTACTCCTCATCCTTTCTTTTCATCTCCTTCCTTTTTTACTCGCTCGCTCCCCTCTGTATACGGCGTACAACAGACCCAATCAAGCAATATTACAGAAAAAAGGATAGTCGTCAATACGAGGCACGGCAACTCCTTTCCCGGAGCCGGTCGGCCAGCCAGCCTCCTCCCGAGGGACTGATCCGCTGCTTTCCATCGGGAACACGAGGACCGCGAGAAGGCGCCTCTTCCTTTCCCGAGAGTCTCGCACAGACTTTCCTAACGAGGCGCCACTAACTAGAACTGTGTGACGTCAGCGCCGATGTGGGAGGAGTCTATCTTTCTCTAAAATTAATAATTCTACGAAAATAAACTGAGGGGGGATTTTGTTTGTATTATATCACGTGATGTTGAAATTCGTGTTTTTTTCTGGCTGAAATCGGGCAGTTAAGGTTTAAAAGCCCAATAATGCAAATTCGGCGTAACAACTTTTACATTTTTTCTACAAAATTTTGCAGAACTAAAAGCCCTTAACTTCATTAGTGGCGCTTGTGGTTCAAAGCTTGGATAAATAATGCAATGTGAGCCGCTATTTCCAAACTAAAGTAACACTAATTTCTAAGCATACTCTTGCAATAGTATTTTTCGCCAAAAGTAATAACCGCGAAAAAATAAAGACAACAGTAAAAATACTAGTATAGATATCTTAATCATTTCTAATCAATAAACAAAGTACTAGCTGGGCCTATATACTACATCGAAGGAAGATTTTTAGATAAGCATGTATGAATAACCAAGTAATAAATAAATAAACAAACAAACAAAAAGATAATGATGTGGTCGGAGGCCTATTTGTGTATTTTCCTCTCGCTCCGCAAGCCCCCGGATTTCTCGCAAGGAAAACACTTCCGGCGCTCGCGACTGCACTCTGGGTTTTCTCTCTCGCCGCAAGTGTGTCGCCGAGGACAAACGCACCGGCGCCACGACGGAAAAAAATGCGCGAATTAGCCCCATCTGTTGACATGTAATTGCTCCACCATAACACAAACAGTATAAGGCTGAGGGATCTCCACTATCTAATCACCTGTTATCTACTGACATCATATCATATGCTGCGATTATTAATAAGAAAAGCGAGACAAAAAATACTGTTCTTCTAGATGTGTACCGACGTTTCCATTGTTATGCAGCAACTGAGTGGTTTATGAACGTGCATACTTTACATCTGAGTAACTGCAGCATACTCACAGAAAACGGATGCAAGGGATCACTGACATATTTAACGTAACTGGTGTCCTGTGCCTTTCTTATCGCCATGACACGATGTGATAAGATGATGATAAGAAATGGTACAGATCCTAAACACATTTAATCTAAAATCATATGCTGCGGACTGATATAATACAAATAATGGCGGCTTTAAGATAACCATCAAACACTTGATTAAAGTCAAACTAAGGTCGCACATTGCACAAAAAAGGTTAAAAAAATAATCCACCTAAAGCTCTATACTTGTTATCCAAGACCAATTACCAAGAGCCACTTCATATTCGTGAATTTCCGTTGATAAGGGCAGAGTGTGGATATATCATTCCCTAATGAAAACACGCTTTCTCCCCTTCTCCTTATAACCATTACATTTTTTTTTTAATATAACGACCGAAACCTACCATTACCGACAAAACCTTGGCCCGTTGGATAAGAGCTTCCTCATAAGTAACCGTTCCTTTCCTTTAAAGCATATTGCATATCTTGCACCCTAAAGCCCTACTATATCAGCGAAACGAGCCTAGATTCTAGTGCAAATATCTTCGCACAATTGGTAAAAGAAGAAGCAAGAGCAACATTATTAACATCAGAATTTCCACGCTTACTTTTAATATACTTCTCAGAATTTAGCTGCACATGAATCCCATGGTTGGCGGGGTCTATCATTTCTCTTGGATTCGCTTCTCGCTGCGGTAACAGATTCACCCAACCAGTTAATTAATACGAAAGTCGCATCGGTGACCTTGTATGACAGTGCAACGTTCACGCTTCTTACGAAATCCACGTGACCACCTAAGAAATTACAATATCAAGGCTCAGACGAAAACCGCAAATATAAAAATAATGTTCGTGTAAAACGGTTTCTAAGATCTATCTTACACTACCACGAATATATAAAAACAAATAACTTCCAAGTATTACGAAATAGCCCATACCCACAGGCCCGCGTCCTTTCCCTCATAGTCAAGGATGCCCGGGCAAGGGTACAACGGGCCCCTAGGCCGCCTAACCTTAGTCCATATTAATCAATCAACCTGTCTACAAGCTGTTACACACACCACTACTAACCGCCGTAAAAAAGATAGATATATGATACTGATTCTGCTACTACTACTATATTATTGCTAACGCTACTCTATTACTCCTCCTGCTATATTACTGCTCCTTCTACTATATTAGTGCTCCTGCTACAATATTACTGCTCCTGCTACTATATTACTGATCCTGCTACTATAGTACTGGTCCTGCTACTATACTACTGCTCCTACTACTAAATTACTGTTCCTGCTACTATATTACTGCTCTTACTACTATATTACTGTTGCTGCTATTATAAAACTACTGCTGCTACTATATAACTGTTTCTAATACTATATTACTGCTACAGCTATTGTATTACTGCTACAGCTACTATATTTCTGCTACGTCTACTATATTTCTGCTACGTCTACTATATTTCTGCTACAGCTACCTATTGTTACTACTGCTACTAGGACTAGTAGTAATAATAACAATAATAATACAACGGCCACGAGGATAACAACATGAAACGCACCAACCCAGATTAGAAAGCCGATTTTTACTTCCAGGAAAAACTGCGCAATTACTAAACTGAGAGAAGCTGGCCTGGTCTTCGCCACCACCTGGGAGACGAGCGCCTTCTTACTCATCAACTAATCAACTCGGCGCTCTTTGGGTCCGCGAGCTCTCCATGCCCGGGTTAATTAATCAGCTTTACAAAGGGATATACAATTTGCCAAGAGGTATACTGACCTTATTCAATGATGAATAAAATCTAAAGAGAATTTGAATGAGAAACACAGCCTGTATTCCCGGTAGTTTTGCTGCTTCTATAGACAACGGCTTTCTTCAACGGTTTAATAATTTGGCATATCGGTGGATAAAAATCATCTTTATTCTGACCCTTTCTTCAACTACATTTTCATTCAAGTCATCCCATGTGCTAGATCAAACATCCTCCCATGCATGACGCGCTCTAATCTTCTCAAAGACGGTTCCCAAACGTCATGCAAACAAAGAGCAAAACAAAACAAAAAAACGCGGAGTGATTTCGGGGAAACATCACCCACACTTGCACTCGTCTCTCCGGCAGCTTTGTGAATCGAGAGGCTCGTTGATTCGGTGGGCGTTTAGGGGGGAGGGGGTTCCTCGATTCGATGGGAGTTCAGGAAGAAGCGAGGGGAGTTCCCTGATTCGACGGGGATTCAAAAAGAGACGGGGGGGGGGGATAGGGCGAGGGAAAAAGGTGGTCCCTAGATTCGGCGGGGGGGGGGGGGGGCTGATAGGATGGGGGAAAGAGGGGGTCCTTTGATTCGGGGGGGGGGGTGATAGGGTGAAGGAAAGAGGTGGTCCCTTGATTCAGAAGGGGGGGGGGGGGTGATAGTAGGGTGAAGGAAAGAGGGGATCCCTTGATTCGGCAGGGTGGGGGGTGATAGGGCGAGAGAAAGAGGATTCAGGATTCAGCGGGGAGCTCGATTCATAACACACGGGACTCGATTCATAGCACGCGCACTCGCATTACCGGGGAGTTATGGTAATCCGGCGGATCATGCCACTGAGGCCCGGGCATTATGCATACAAAAGCTGCCACGCTCATCTTCACGCTGGCGTTGTTCGGCCGCGCTCGGCAATGTTTACCTCGCCGTTTCACTTGTGCTGGAAATGTTCACATCTAAATAAAAACATTAATAAACAAAAATGAAAATGGCGGGAGGAACAAAGGAAAAACAGCTCGGCGAGATTGCCTGCGGAGGATTTCCGGGCTGCGAATTGTGCTTGCTGACTTTTATTTATGGATTTATTTATATCTTGGTAAAAGGAATGGCAGCGGCTCCGATAGTGGGCCTCGCTTACCTTGTGAATTTCCAAGAGGAGAAAAAAAAAGTGATGGTAATCTAACTGCAGCCTAAGGAATAAGAATTCGGCACCTGAAATACTGGTTATCGGAAGTCATCTGAAGTCTCTATTATTGCAGGAACTACTACAATAATTACGAATACTTACAATAAAACATTATTATTCATCTCTTTTAACATGCCAAAGGACAACAAAGAGCAAACCAGGAACGTGGCTCCACAGGTCCTACTACTGTAGCTCCTTTATGTAAGCTCATTGATTTCCTTCATGTCCAACCGTAATGTAAGCACAGACACGAAACTGAATTAAACTAATGAGTTCCGCCATAAACAAAGACATGATGGGTGTGCAATGTGGACGATAGACGTATATACGAACAGGCGTCTGCACCTTGATAACAATTATATAAGGGGAATAATTGCCGCGTATTTTCTTACTTTATTTTATATTTACGACCAATTTCTCACTCGAACACCCCATTCTGTATCATTACTTACAAGTACCTCCCCGCCCTCTTCCGTTCCCTATATCTTTAATCACAGTTCCCGACGCCGTATCACCCCCCCCCCCCCCCACTACAAGCGATATGCATAAAATTTCCTTGAAAAGTTCCGTCCGTGGGAGACGGCGCTGTTTCCGTATCAGCCACAGCGATCCCCGCGCCGGAGAAAGCAAGCAGCCGAGAGCTTGAATTAGAAAGCCCGAAGAAGCCCCGCGAGTCCCCCGCGGCGAGGAACGAATACCACGCGAGGCCCGGGGCGGCGCGGCAAACAAAGGGCGGCCAACGCGGAGTGCAGTGCGCCAGGCAGTGCCGGGGCGCGAGGCAGCGACGCGCCCCAGGACAACGCCGGGCCGAAGGTTAATCACCCGATCGCCCGCCAATCAACGGTGACAGCATTCGCTCACGAGGATCGTTCTGAGCACCTGAAACCTACGGTCTCTCGGTGAGCCATCCACGTTAACAACTTGACACGACGATGAAAGAGAAAAATCTGTCACACTACAGATACTCCACTGCATCCTGCTTTATTTCCGCCCGAGAATCCTATATCATTATTCTTTGTATCCACTATAACAATGCTTTTCATACACTGTAATCATGTTTTTTTATACACTTCAACCATGATTTTTATATACTGCAACCATGCTTTTCATACACTGCAACCGTGCTTTTCATAAACTGCAACCGTGCTTTTCATACACTGCAATCATGCTTTTTATGCACTGTAACCCTGCTTTTTATGCACTGTAACCCTGCTTTTTATACACTGCAACCATGCTTTTTATGCACTGAAACCATGCTTTTTATACACTGTAACCCTGCTTTTTATACACAATAACCCTCCTGTACCCCAAGGTGAACTCACGACCTCCAACTCGGGCTATTATCACATCCGAGCGCAGCCATCTGAATGTAATCACGCCGTATCCCGATCTGAAAATCATCTACCGCATGTTGGACGATTTTTACAGACGGAGATATCGCGGAGATAATGGAATTTATGAAGTTCTATTACTCATATTCTTATTCAAAGGAACTCCATTGACTGGGAGACTCACAGCGGGATGAATATTAAGTTGGTGAGTTACAGGTGTATTGTAGTTTCTTCCCACGGGGGGGAGAGGAGGGTTGGGAAACGTGGTGGAAGGGAGGGAGAGAGAAAGGGATGCAAAGAAGGAAGGGAGAGAGCGGAGGGAGGGAGGGAAGGAGGGAGGGGGAGAGTGGGAGAGGAAGGAGAGAGAGAGAGAGAGAGAGAGAGAGAGAGAGAGAGAGAGAGAGAGAGAGAGAGAGAGAGAGAGAGAGAGAGAGAGAGAGAGAGGTGAGAGACAGAAAGAGAAAGAGAGGAAGAGAGAGGAAGAGAGGAAGAGAAGAAGAGAAAGGAAGAGAGAGAGAGAGAGAGAGAGAGAGAGAGAGAGAGAGAGAGAGAGAGAGAGAGAGAGAGAGAGAGAGAGAGAGAGAGAGAAAGGTGAGAGACAGAAAGAGAAAGAGAGGAAGAGAGAGGAAGAGAGGAAGAGAGGAAGAAAGGAAGGAAGAGAGAGAGAGAGAGAGAGAGAGAGAGAGAGAGAGAGAGAGAGAAAGAGAAAGAGAGAGAAAGAGAGGAAGAAAGGAAGAGAGAGAGAGAGAGAGAGAGAGAGAGAGAGAGAGAGAGAGAGAGAGAGAGAGAGAGAGAGAGAGAGAGAGAGAGAGAGAGAGAGAGAGAGAGAGTGGGAGAGGGGGAGAGAGAGAGAGAGAGAGAGAGAGAGAGACTCCATCCATACCCTACCCTTTTCCCCATCACTCACCGGACGCCCCCAGCAGCACGTGTTGGGATAGGCCTACGCTACGAACGCAGGTCAACTGGGGTTTGAAGCGCGTGTGAAGGGCCCTTGCCGGTTGGCGAGTGCGGCGGGCGTGACAGGCGATTAAGTGGAGGAGGAGGAGGAAATGGGTGACAGGGAGGGCGGAGAGAGAGAGAGAGAGAGAGAGAGAGAGAGAGTGAGAGGGAACGAGAAAGAGAGAGCGAAAGAGCGAGAGAAGGGGATAAAGGAGAGATAATAAAGGGAAAGGGGGGAGGTATGGAGGGAAGGAGGGATAGAGAAGGGGAGGAAGGAGAGATAATAAAGGGAAAGGGGGGGAGGTATGGAGGGAAGGAGGGATGGAGGATGGAAGGAAGCGAGGGAAGAGTGAGAGAGTGGAAAGAGGAGGGAAGGGTGGGAGGGAGAGAGAGGCGCGGGGCCTTGGAATTATGGGCATCGGTGAAAGGGCGCTGCCGTCTTTGCCATACCACTAGCATCACCGACGTCACGAACCCACCGCATTACGTTGTTTTAGTCGCATCTCGCGCTACTTCCGCCTCTATTCGCGACTCCCATGCTTAATTGAAGTTAGCATGGGGGGCATCGTTCCTGTATCCTTTATTGACATTCAGTTCACATAAAAAAACATAATCAATTCGCCGACAATAAATGTCTTTTCAAGTCCAAACTTTTCTTTCTGTCTAGTATAACATCCTGAAAAAGATCATTAATCTGTATCGTTACTATGTTGAATTGCAACTTCCGAGGGATTTTCAATACAACGACGCACTTTTCAACCGGCGCGCAGTCGATGCCAGAGAGCTTTATCTACCTGACATCCGTGCGCAGGATTCTCAGATCAATATAACTCAATTTCACTATTCAGGACGTGAGGTATCCTCATCCCATAACGCCCGCCCGCATCAACCGCCCGCATAGGTCTCCACTAGAACCGTTTGCACATAAGGCAGGGCGTGCACTCACCCGTCCCCGCCAAACAGAGGGGGAGGGGGAATCAACTGCATTGGCGATGAAACATCAAATTCCGGTTAATTAAAACAAAAATATTGAGCATTTGGTCTGCCTGGTGATAAAGTTCACTGTATCGTATGAATTCCAGGATAAATTACTGGTTTCACAATTTGAAATCTTACTTCGGGACACGTTTGGTCGTGTGTATCATACAAAAATAAGAGAGTAACAAAGACTATCTCCACATCCCTTGATTTCTAGTGTAATACGGTCTCTTATTCTACAGGTGTACACATAAAATTGCGTATACATGCACATCCAGACAGGACTACCGAAATCGACAGTGCTTCATATCATATAATTTTTTTGTTGTAGAATGGAACTAGCCACACCAATGGGATCACACACTCTACCTCCGCACAGAAACCATGGCTGAAGCTGCAGCGTCAGTCGAGTGAGAATTAATCGCATTCCCTGTATCCCGCACCGTCATATGAGAAGCCCGCGTTACCTATACATACATATATGAGGGCTAAGCAGAGTTCATTGTGACAAATGTAGAATAGGTGTGAATAAGAATGGATAATTTCATTATGCAAGATGTTCAATCGACTTTGTGATGTTATAGATATACCATCGAGCATTAACATTGTATCGTTTGCACTGTGAAACTATCCTTTCATAATTTCACTTTTCTGCATATGAGGGCTTACTTATCGCATATGCCATCCCGCACCTTCAACTCGAGTCCGCGTCACAGCCTTCCACTGCTCTTCCGCTAACACCTTAAGCCGCTTTCCTTAGCAAGATGTATCGGTACTTTTAAGTCTTGAAGTTTAAACTAACAACGGCTCGACCAATGCGCTTTGGGAATTAAAGCACCGGGTGCGCTAAATATACCATGTAACATTCCCGATATTATAATCTATCAGGTATCTATCGATCAATGAAAAATACATAAAATAACAGTGATATACCCTTCGAGCCGGATGTTGAAGACTTCCTGGTCCATCAGCTGTTCTTCGCAAGGGGCATTGTGAGGCTTCCGAGCTTCCAGAAAGTAATGTCATTAATTCCCCAATTCTAAGTGCTTGGTACGGCCCGGCATTTGAGTGAGACGAAAGAAATTCTCTGCTTTAGAAAATGTCGCGATCGTCTCGGAAACCCCGCGAATTGGAAATGAACGAAAAGAATAGAGTTTTACATTTTAGATGTATTCTGCGGTTCTTGTGCTCGAGAACAAACCGTAGAGATTCCTGCTTTTGCGGAGTCCTACAAGAAATCTAAACTAAATCTCATTCATTTTGCATTAACTTCGAATCCCTTGACACGGGGTAATACTTCCATCGTTTATATATATGATGAAACTCATGATGTACGAAAGCAGGTAACTAGCAACTGAAGCAATTAAACGCAATTACCTATCATTACACCATGTGTCACTAACGTAGGAGATACAAGTGTCAACCGAGAGAGAAGAAGAGGCTGTGCAAAAAGCCATCATCCGTCATGAGAGGCGAAGAGACCAAGAATCACTTCCGCCTCCACGATCACGCCGGAGCGACATGATACCCGGCGCGATAGCAGCGTCAGTATCGCCGCCGTCGCCGCCGCTGCTAGCGAGCCCGACGCTTCCGCACTCCCTAACAAGGTTCAGGGAGATGGCTGGAGGTCGTCCCACCGGTGAGTCATTATCTCAACAGCTGACGGCATCCCGGCACAGGAGGCGCGGGGTTGCGGGTTCGATTCGACTCGCCTTCTTTGCTCGGGATGGCTCGGGATGACTCGCGTGACTCACACTTACTCCCGGCCTTTCGAAAATGATATCGCGGATCCCAGCTCGACGAAACGAAATCAAATAAAAAGAATATCTTCTCTCCTCCTCCTCCTACTTTTTTTCTTCTCTTCTACCAAGCCGCGGGAAAGTGTCGCGTCGCCCGTCACACGATAAGAGCCCCTGGGAATGCGATCGCTTCCGCCGGCGACCCCGAAACGAGTCTTCCTCGTCCAAGTGCGTGGAATCTCCGGGTCTCATTCCCTCGTTCAATAGGATACGGCTGCCACGTCCCCTTACGAGGATCTCACAAGAAACAGGTGTCTCGGCCAAGAAGGGGGGGGGAGTGGTGAGGAAGGAGAGAGGGAGGGAAGTGAAAGAGAAGGAGGGAGAGAGGGAGGGAAGTGAAAGAGAAGGAGGGAGAGAGATTGAAGGAAAGGGGGAGGGAGGGAAGGGAAGGAGGGAGGAAGTAGGAGGGAAGGAGAAAGGGAAGGAGGGATGGAGATACGTAGGAAGAGAATGAAGGAATTAGGGAGCAAAGCATTGAGGGAGGGAAGAGCAGGAGAGAGGGAGAGAGGAAGGATGGGAAGGAGGTTGGGCAAGGTCGTCCAGATGTGGCATGTTTAAAAAGCGAGAGATAGAGAGAGAGGGGGTGGGTGGATAGATGGATGGAGTGAGAGTGAGAGAGAGAGAGAGAGAAGGGGAAGTGGGAGTGAGAGGGAGAGAAAGGGAAGTGGGAGGGAGAGAAGGGGAAGTGGGAGTGTGAGGGAGAGAGGGGGGAAGTGGGAGGGAGAGAGGGGGGAAGTGGGAGGGAGAGAGGGGGATGTGGGAGTGGGAGGGGGAGATAATGAGGTGTCGAGGAAGGTCCTGGGATAATGAGATGCGACGCGCCATGGAGCCCTCTAAGGTCACGCTTCCTTCCATCCACTCCCATCTGGAGCCATTCGCCACAGGTGTCCATCCAGTGCCACAACCACACTTACAAGTACACGCATGTGGATAGATATACACAAATACATGTGCATACATGCACATAAACATATACCTATGTATAACACTGTACATGTATATGCATACACATATACACACGTACATGTATACACATATACACATGTACATGTATACACATATACACATGTACATGTATACACATATACACATGTACATGTATACAAATATACACATGCACATGTATACACATATATATATGCACATGTATGCGTATATGCGTGCGTGTGCGTGGCAATGCGCATATGTGCGTGCGCATTGTTGCGGTAATGCCTGCGTGCGCGTGTGCGTGTGCGTATGTGCGTGCTGCGTATTGCGTGTTGTGCGCGTATGCGTGCGCGTGTGCGTGTGCGCGTATGCGTGCTTGCGTGTTGCGTGGTAATGCGCATATGCTCACGTGCGTGCGTCGTGTGCACGTATGCGTGCGCGTGGCACGTGTTATTGCGTATGCTGGTGCGTGCTGTGTGCGCGTATGTGCGTAACACGTGCGCGTATTGTGCACGTATGCGTGCGCGTGTGCGTGTGCGCGTATGCGTGCGTATTGCGATGACAATCACACTATATGCGATGCACGTATTGCGTGTGCGCGTATGCGTGCGCGTATTGCCGTGTTAATGCGCATATGCGTGCGCGTGTGCGTGGTAATGCACGTAATGCGTGCGTGTTGCGTGTGCGCATGTATGCGTGCGCATGTTGCGTGTTACGTCGCATCAGTAAATGCGCGTGTGCGTGGCAATGCTGTATGTGCATTAACGCGTGTTGCGTGTTGGCTATATGTGTGGCGTGCGTATGCGCGTATGTCACGTGCGTGTTGCGGTAATGCACGTGTGTTGCCGTGCGTGTTGCGTGTTGATACCGCGTATGCGTGCTGCGTGTGCGTGTCAGGCGTATGTGCGTGCTGCGTGACGCGTGTGCACGTATGTGCGTGTTGCGTATTGCGTGTTGTGCGCATGTATGCGTGCGTATTGCGTGTTGTGCGCGTATGTACGTGCGTGACGCGAGTTATGCACGTATATGCGTGCGCGTGTGCGTATTATGCCGCGTATTCTTGCGTGTTACGAGGTCATCGCAGCATATGTGCATGCGTATTGCGTGTATGCGCATATGTGCGTGCGTGTACGTGTGTCGCTACGCTGTATGCGTGTGCGTGTGCGTGTGTGCGCATATGTCACGTGCACATGTACATGTATACACATATATACATGCACATGTACATGTATACACATATATACATGCACATGTACATGTATACACATATATACATGCACATGTACATGTATACACATATATACATGCACATGTACATGTATACACATACACATGTACATGTATACACATACACATGTACATGTATACACATAAATACATGCACATGTACATGTATACACATATATACATGCACATGTACATGTATACACATATATACATGCACATGTACATGTATACACATATATACATGCACATGTACATGTATACACATATATACATGCACATGTACATGTATACACATATATACATGCACATGTACATGTATACACATATACGCATACATGTACATGTATACACATATATACATGCACATGTACATGTATAAACATAAACGCATGCACATGAACATATATACACATACATACATGTACATGTATACACACATACATACATACATACATACATACATACATACATACATATATACATACATACACACACGCGCGCGCGCATATACATGTGCATGGGAAAGATCGTCCAGATGTGCATGTGTAGTAATGGCATAGTAGTAGTGTAGTGTGTAATAGTGAATAATAATAATAATAATAATAATAATAATAATAATAATAATAATAATAATAATAATACGTAAATAATATAATAATAATACATATAATAATAATAATAATACATATAATAATATATATTAATAATAATAATAATAATAATAATAATAATAATAATAATAATAATATTAATAATAATAATAATAATAATAATAATAATAATAATAATAATAATAATAAATAATAATAATAATAATAATAATAATAATAATAATAATAATAATAATAATAATAATATTAATATTATTATTAATATTATTGTGTGTGTGTGTGTGTGTGTGTGTGTGTGTGTGTGTGTGTGTGTGCATATATTTGCGCATGCATATTCTCTTTAACATAATTTAAAACGACTTTAACATCGTTTATCGATTGGTCTCGGTGGCGATAAGGGCGCCAAGAGGAAAGGCCTCGGAACTTTCATGAATTTTAGCGTTCCTACAAAGAGGATATTTCCTTCTTGAAGCATTTTCTCTTCATGCTAAAAGAAACCGCAATTATTCCCATCGCACTCCCCGACCGCAAAACCACACTAAACACAAATTCTCATTATTGAAGCAATCACTCTCCTCTCTCACAGATATTCAATTCTTTCAAGCGATCACACACGTCTCTCTGACAACAATTCAATGCTTTCCCAGCAATTCAAACAACACTCTGCACTGTCGATGCCTCCCTCCTTCTGACAATTCAGTGCTTCCTACCAAACACACTCTAACAGGAGATCTTACTAATATAACAGTATTGTCCTATCACCGAAAAAAAAAATCCGTGCATTCAAACATACAATCCTCATCCATTTACCAATCTCTACCATTCCTCTAACAAACGATTTAGTCTTCTACAAACACACAACACTAACAAGGTTCTCGACACTTTAACAATGTCCATCCCCCTCTGACAACCACCTAGTCGACCACGCCCCTTTACCCAAGGCCTTCAGTGCCTCCGCCTTTAGATTCGCCATGGCACAGAGGATCACTATTACTTTTTTCACTACTTTGTAAAAAAAACAATTGACTTGTAATGTAAAGATAAATCATCATCTTAAATGACGTATTACATATAGGAAAACAAAAAAGAAAAATATTTTTGAAAAAGTTCCTCGAAATGAAAGATTCCACGATTCTAATACCCGGGATTTTTTATTGCTAAACCCGATTCAAAACTGTTGCATATTCAACGTACGTTTTGACTGAAAAGAAGAGAAAAAATTCACAGAAAATTTAAACTAAAAAAATCACCTGATGAAAATTCATAGAGCAAAAGCATGTGGAACAACCCAACAAAAAAAAAGAATAATAATAATAAGAAAAAAACATATCTGGAACTCGACACAACCCTTACGCCTCCCACCGACTCACATTCACAAGAGGTAATCATATCAAATCAAGAGCGAGGATGAATCAAGAACTCCGTATAACTCAAAGTCTGAATGTAAGGGTGTATGTAGCCTTTGGCGGTCTTCTTTCCCCTCAAAAAAGAAGAAAATGGGCAACATGAAGAAAATAAAATAAATAGAAAAAGACGAAGACGACGACGAAAACGACGAAAAATAAAAACAAAATAAAATAATAAAAGACAAATGAAAAAAAGAACAAGAACAAGATAAAGAAAAAGAAAGAAAAGAAAAAGGCAATAAGAATAGTGAGGATGGGAATTAACGCGCAATCATCGCGGGGAGGGAGACAAGAGATAAAAAGTCTCGTCCGATAGAATAGTGAAAAAATGCGGGATTCACTTACACAAATGATGATGAATGGGAAGGAGAATGGTGGTGGTGGTGGTGGATGACGATGGTGATGATGAGGAGGAAGAAGCGTAGGAGCAGGACATTACAATCATCAGTGACTCCTTATAAAAATGCACTTTCTTCCGTAAATATAAACTATGGCGGTAAAACATTTTGGGCCGTTTTTTTAAACTTCGTACCGGCCCGAACGAATACCTTACCAACCCGAATATGAAAAATCGGATTAGTTAAACGGAATTTGTTTGGGCTCGCCCGAAGATATTATAGCCACCCTAACGAAAAAAAATGCGATCGGCTAACCCTCCCCAGAGCCGTCCCGAATCGAAATTATTACAACAAAAAACAAAAAGCTTCTTCTCTAATAAAACTAAAACATTTATATGAACCGACTGTATTTTAATTCATACCATAGTAGGCTTTGCAAAGTGTCTCTTAATCATCAGATATTTTGTCGGAGACTTTTGTTGACACCATTGAATTTTGGAACACATCAACAGCGTTCCACGAATAATCAAAAACGAAACCTGTCTCCTGAGCTCTTATCTACGACTTCGTGCGTCAAAAGTCAACTTCAATGCTGAACAAACGACACCAATAACATTTTTAAGAAGGTAAGAAGCACATAAGAAGTGGTTGACGTGCATTAATAGACATATTTAGGCCAGTGAGGTGAAGGTACTGTCAGCCTGTACCGTGTCCAGTATCGCGGTTTTCTTGCTTCATCAGCTGTTATCACTCCCACTTAAAAATAGTTATTAGAAAAAACGGAAATCAGTCATTAAACTGTATTTCATCATGGTATTGTCATCCTTTAATGTACTTAGTTTGTGCAGAATCATTAAACTCCTATACTTGATGTCACATTTAATAGAAAATCATAATTTACATTTTTGCCAAGTAATAAATTGATATAGGATTTGAGTCAAGCAATTATTATTTGACGTAATGAAAACTATGTGCAATGATTTATATATCTGAAGTTAATGCTATCAATTAATTGTTCAGAATATGACCTTATGAAGCAATTTTGTGGCCTCCATGCTTTATGTATATTTGGGAATTGTGTACTATTGTGTGAATCCTCTTTATTATAGGTACAATGGTAATGTGGACCAAGTTGAGGAAGTGGAGGAGGTCTGTCTGCCACGTTTAGTGGTGAGAGATAGAAGGATCCAGTTGTCATGCAGTCAGAGGAGGAGTTCTTGAAACGTTATCAACTGCCAAAGCAGTGCACCAGAAACCTGCTTCAGAAAATCAGCAGAAAATTACCCACAGCAAGAGATGGCAGAGGTAATTATTCCTCTTTCAAAAATAATGCTGGTTATACAAAATATTATTAGTATAAATATGATATAAAATGTATATACTAATGTATGGGTGTGTGGAATTTAAACTATGGTGCTGATACATATTTTCTTTTATTTTTAATAGGTTGCAGCTTGTGTTATGTTGCATAATCTAGCCACAACTGAGAATATTGATATTGCCAAAGAAGAAGACACATATGAACTGAGAGCATGATGCAGTACACTGCGAAAATAATGATAATCGTTTAGGGTTTGATGTCAGAAAATGTTTGTGAACAATGGTTTTAGGATGGCTTAGCAGTCAGAGAATTTCTGGATGAATCATTAATTTCCACTTTAAGCATATTTCTACTTACTTTATATTTGTGTGTGTGTGTGTGTGTGTGTGTGTGTGTGTGTGTGTGTGTGTGTGTGTGTGTGTGTGTGTGTGTGTGTGTGTGTGTGTGTGCATATATTTGCGCATGCATATTCTCTTTAACATAATTTAAAACGACTTTAACATCGTTTATCGATTGGTCTCGGTGGCGATAAGGGCGCCAAGAGGAAAGGCCTCGGAACTTTCATGAATTTTAGCGTTCCTACAAAGAGGATATTTCCTTCTTGAAGCATTTTCTCTTCATGCTAAAAGAAACCGCAATTATTCCCATCGCACTCCCCGACCGCAAAACCACACTAAACACAAATTCTCATTATTGAAGCAATCACTCTCCTCTCTCACAGATATTCAATTCTTTCAAGCGATCGCACACGTCTCTCTGACAACAATTCAATGCCTTCCCAGCAATTCAAACAACACTTGTTTTAACAATCTGCACTGTCGATGCCTCCCTCCTTCTGACAATTCAGTGCTTCCTACCAAACACACTCAAACAGGAGATCTTGTCATTTTAAATATCTCTTTTCTTTAATTTTAGTGTAGCATATTTTAACAAATAACAGAAGTACTCATCATTCAGCCAATATATATCCCTTCTAACGTTGATTCGGTGTCTTCTAACACACACGGAAACAGTAGATCCTACTAATATAACAGTATTGTCTTATCACAAAAAAAACATGCATTCAAACATACAATCCTCATCCATTTACCAATCTTTATCATTCCTCTAACAAACGATTTAGTCTTCTACAAACACACAACACTAACAAGGTTCTCGACACTTTAACAATGTCCATCCCCCTCTGACAACCACCTAGTCGACCACGCCCCTTTACCCAAGGCCTTCAGTGCCTCCGCCTTTAGATTCGCCATGGCACAGAAGATCACTATTACTTTTTCACTACTTTGTAAAAAACAATTGACTTGTAATGTAAAGATAAATCATCATCTTAAATGACGTATTACATATAGGAAAACAAAATAGAAAAATATTTTTGAAAAAGTTCCTCGAAATGAAAGATTCCACGATTCTAATACCCGGGATTTTTTATTGCTAAACCCGATTCAAAACTGTTGCATATTCAACGTACGTTTTGACTGAAAAGAAGAAAAAAAATTCACAGAAAATTTAAACTAAAATCACCTGATGAAAATTCATAGAGCAAAAAGCATGGGGAACAACCCAACAACAACAACAAAAAAAAATAATAATAATAAGAAAAAAACATCTGGAACTCGACACACCCCTTACGCCTCCCACCGACTCACATTCACAAGAGGTAATCATATCAAATCAAGAGCGAGGATGAATCAAGAACTCCGTATAACTCAGTCTGAATGTAAGGGTGTATGTAGCCTTTGGCGGTCTTCTTTCCCCTCAAAAAAGAAGAAAATGGGCAACATGAAGAAAATAAAAGAAATAGAAAAAGACGAAGACGACGACGAAAACGACGAAAAATAAAAACAAAATAAAATAATAAAAGACAAATGAAAAAAAGAACAAGAACAAGATAAAGAAAAAGAAAGAAAAGAAAAAGGCAATAAGAATAGTGAGGATGGGAATTAACGCGCAATCATCGCGAGGAGGGAGACAAGAGATAAAGAGTCTCGTCCGATAGAATAGTGAAAAAAATGCGGGATTCACTTACACAAATGATGATGAATGGGAAGGAGAATGGTGGTGGTGGTGGTGTATGACGATGGTGATGATGAGGAGGAAGAAGCGTAGGAGCAGGACATTACAATCATCAGTGACTCCTTATAAAAAGGCACTTTCTTCCGTAAATATAAACTATGGCGGTAAAACATTTTGTCTACAGTATAAAAACCACATGCTATCAAAACAAGACTGTGCTAGACCATACTAATAACATACTCGTCCTTTGCATTCCAGTATAACAATCTGACCACGCGCTGCATCTCCCTCGCCCCCATCCTATTTGTAAAATAAAACTGTGACCTCAAAGACTAAAAAAAACAACTTGAGTAACTTTTTTTTCTTTCTCTCGAATCTCCTCTCCTCATTTGAAGAAGGCAAAGTGGGAGATGAACAAAAAACAAAGAGAAGAATAAAGAGAATAATCGTACAAACTCGAGGAACACCCGGCTGTAGTAGTAAAAAGAAGAGAAAGAATAACATTATGTAGGACGTATACTTTCTTTTAGTGTGTGCTACGAGGATGAGATGTTCGTGAGAGCGTGTGATGCCGCAACGTACCTGCCCTGACCGAGACCCGTCTTGGGGAATCTTACCTGCACCTGATCCTTGGACCCGGAAGCTTAGTGGAGAGGAAAAGAAGAACGTCTTATGCTCCTCTGAGATGTTTACCCTACGCGCCTTTGCTGCTATGTTATACTCAGCTGTTGTTTTTCCTCTCTTTCTTTTTCTTTCTTACTTTATTTCTTTCTCTCGTACAGAAAATTTTGCTCATCAATGTAGATAAAACAAATAAATCATATTTATAGTTGACAAATGAACGCAACTTGTAATCAGAAAAATGACGATATTACAATCACTGCGCACACGCACACGCGCACGCACGCAGAAACACACACACACACAGACACACACACACACACGCACACACACACGCACACACACACACAAAGCGCTTGATCGAGAGAGCAGTGAAAGCAGAGGCCCAGCAGGCGGGGGGAGGAGGGCCTGGAGGAGGAGGTATCGTATGGCAGGAGGCGGTGCAGGGTCGCCTTACATGAGTGACTCAGGCCCTGTTAATGCTTCCACTGGGACACCTCCTTGACCCACTTAGGACTTTCAAGATTCTCATTAAAAATAAAGCGTCACTGGAGGACCTGAGACCGACATCTTCAGTCGCCGACGGTGGGAGTAAGAGGCGAAGGAACCGATTAGTCGCCAACTGAAGGAAGTGATGAATCAGCTGATTAATGGCCTCATCGAGACAGGAATCTTTGTTGCGTATACGACCAGCTGACGGACAAAGCGTTTTGTAGACGAAACTATACAAGGTCACGTAAACCCCATTTGGCAACAGGAGTGAGAAAGGTACCCTACAACAAACAACTGATGTTAAGAATCTGACCATGATCTTGCATGATTCAACTAACAGCGACAAAATAAAAAATATCTGGCAAGTCGACGGAAAAACAACCGAGGTGACAGACGTGATAATACATAACATGTTCTAGAAAAGTGGCGATGAACTGAATAACGAAGAGATGTGAAGATGTGTTAAAATGCACCGCGCGACAAAGCTACTTCACACCTTTAAAAACAAGAGGAAAGAGAAAGTCTTAATTTGACTAATAAAGAGATTCTGGGCGTGTCCCGCATGCTCCACATATCACTTCAAAAGATGCAAGGATTTTAACCATAGCATCTCTTAAAACACAAATCAGTATAGTAAAAAACAAAAGGTAAAAATAAACTGAATTCCCAAATACAAACTATACCAGGAATAAAAAAACACTAACGAAAAATAATGCGTAAATAGTAAGCATAACTAAGCAGCGGCTGTCCATGCCCGAGGCATACGATGACCAAAAGACGAGGCTCCCGCGTCGCCACAGACACTCCAGCTCCGCGTCGGGGTTTAAGGGACAACAGCAGCATGCATAATCGATAAGAGGGCGAGGAGAAGGCTATATTTGGACGGAAACCCTTACTAAAATATGGGGATGGTAGAGCCATGGTTCGTTCAAAAAAATCCTGTGTATATATACGTATACATACATGTATGTCTGTGTATCTATCTACCTATTCATCTATCTATCTATATCTATATATCTATATATCTATATATCATATATATTATATATATATATATATATATATATATATATATATATACATATATATACACAAACAAACACACACACACACACACACACACACACACACATATATATATATATGTGTGTGTGTGTGTGTGTGTTTGTGTGCGTGTGCGATTGAGTGGGTGGGTGGATGAGTGAGAGTGAGTGAGTGAGTGAGTGAGTGAGTGAGTGAGTGAGTGAGTGAGTGAGAGTGAGTGAGAGTTAGTGAGAGTGAGTGAGAGTGAGTGAGTAAGTGAGTGAGTGTGAAAGTGTGTGTGAGAGAGTGTGAGTGTGAGAGAGAGTGTGTGTGCGCGTGCGTGCGCGTGCGCCATCTCACTCGGGCCTCTCCAAGGTCCTCCTCCATCACAAAAGCGTCCACCGCTTGCGAGTGTCATCCATCCTCCTTCCATTAGCCGCAAAGTTCTCGTCCCTCTCGTCAATACCATCCCTTTGCCGATGCAAGACACGTGCATCAGCCTCCCCTCTCCCCCTCCGCCCCTTTCACTACCACTACGGTCTGCTATTCCTGCCTCCTCACTGTCTCTTTAAAGGGAGATGGGGCGGAGGCAGTGCGAAGTGCTGCAGAATTAAATGGACGGAGGGAGAGAAACGGATAGGGAGGGGGGAGTGCGAAGTGTTGTTAAAAAAAAATAAAAAGGAGGGAGGAAAGGAAGGAGTAAGAAGTGACAGTGAGTGGGGGTGGGTGTAGAGGGAATGGAGAGGGAGAGGGAGAGGGAGAGGGAGAGGAGAGGGAGAGGGAGAGGGAGGGAGAAAAGGGGAAAGAAAGATCCTGCTTGCAGGTGTATAATCATGCCCCCACTTCCAAATTCACCATGAATAAAAACATTATCTTAACCAAGAACTGTTCTGGAGAAAGGAATGGTTCATAAACCCAGACAATAAAAAGCTAGGTGCAAATCTATATGAAATTTGGCGATTCTTGAAACAATACAGAAACAAAAATATCAAGATGGTAAATGATCCTGTTCATATAAATGTGCAATCTGTCTCGATAGTTGGAAAAAAAACACCCACCTTTATTAATTCCACTACCTCATTGCCTCACCTAATTTATCCCACATATAATTGACTCCCCGAAATCTACGGAACCTTCCTTCCCATTTCAATACAGGCTGAATCGGAATACTCACACACATTCACAATTAATATAAACACTATCTGTGCTGTAATATAAATACCAAAACAAAGACATTACAAAGACAAGGTAATATGAACGACATGCTTCTATCTACAAGGTCAATGGTGATAACATGAGAGATAGCGATAACGACTGTAACAATAATTATCAAAGGCGTGATAGCGATGGCAAATAAATAATGAATGTTGTAACAATAGAATTGCTACTGGTCTAGTAAAAAATGAAAAAGTAGATATCGTCAGAATATAATATATGCGTGAAAAATAGTGATAGCAACGACTGCAACAACGACAATGATGATGATAAATAACGACGATGATGATGGTAAAACGAGGTAGTTCAAAGGAAATCGAAAAAGGTGGAGACCACGAAGACGTAGTTGGCGGAGAAGACGACGAAGATGAAGACAAAAAAGAGGGAGACGAAGAGGAAGAGAAGACCAAGTAGTGGTTACAACTAGCAATGTGGTTGGCAAAAGCAATGCCTTGTGCATCAGTATGAATTCGCGAGGACCCTTCAGTTAATGGCGTAATATTGTTTCATTTCCATATTCATGATAACTGCTTCCGATCACATTATGCTTTACAACTTATATCTTTGGAAAAGGCTTGGGACGTAATTATTTCCATAAATTCGAGGTTGCAAAGGATTATTTCCCTAACGAGCTATAAGGGCCATTTTCCTACTAAATTCCATCATTTCATCACCAGTACTAATACTAAAGCTGTGCTGATGGCAATGACAATCAAAAATCGTTTCATATCCGATTTCACATACGATCCCTTCCGACCACAAAACCCAGACCCAGCCATCTCCATCCTAAGGACTATCCCTCCGTCGGAACGAACTGACAATCAATCAGATAATCATTTAACCTAATCTCTATTCATAGTCGTTGCCAAAACTCAATACAAACTGAAAAATACACAATCACTTGGAAAAAATAACACTTACTCAGCGCCACTTCCCCTGCCTCCTTTATCACCCGGGCTACAAGGGGGCGGACGTCACAAAACCAATAGTTACTCACCTGAAACAAAACAACGAGAAAATTATTGCAATCCAATCAACTGGACAATGACGATCGGGAAACTATTTGAAAAAGGGGGGGGGGTCAATAAACGGTTTTCAACATTTAGAAAAAAGGCAAGAAGTTTAAAATGCGAGAAAGAAATGACAATTCTAATTGGATAAAATATATATATATATATATATATATATATATATATATATATATATATAATCAGAAAAAAAATCATCAGATATCTTTAACTCAAATAAGAAAGATCTGGTAGTGAGTGAGTGAGTGAGTGTTCACATTCATCCTTTTCATGCGACCTACCCTAACAAATATTCCCTTTTTATGACTCTGTTGAAAGCCAATTTTTTGCCACCGGATCCTATTTGCTAGCATTACGAAAGCCATATTCGATCCCCATCATTCATATACACTTTCCGGATCGCATGCATAATTTCGTCTCACGATTGCAAATTTCGTGCAATTCGATGTTTTAACCTGTATTTGAGATTTACATCCCCATGTAGTTTAATACTTTAACCTAAATAGGTGATATTCGACCGGCCTTGAAGGTTAAAAAACGTACGATGATTCTTTTTTAATGAATATTTTTCAATATATCAAATATCAGATTACATTACTTGTGTTAGTATAGTTGGAGATGCCCTAAACACTGATGCACTACGTTCTATATAACTGACTGACTACCGAACGTATGGGTTCACAAATTCACACTTAAACAACCCAACCCTGTAAAAAAGGCACAAGAAAAAAATAATAACTTGGATTTTTAAATTTCAACCAGCAATGGCAGTAAGATATCACATGGGTTGCGGGGGATATGTGATTTTATTACATCCACAGTATATAACACTATCCATCCACCAAGAGTCCCTTACTCCCTCCCTTTCTACTTTCCTGTCCTCCTCCCTTCCACCCTTCATATTTTCCTTCCTTCCTTCCTTCCTCCCATCCTACCCTCCTCCTTTGATATCCTCCTCCGTCCCTCCCTCCCATCTTTCCCATTTTCCATCCTTCCTCCCTCCCTACCCTCCTTCCTTCCTACCCTCCTCCCTTCCTCCCTCCCTTCCTATCTTCTTCCATCCCTATATCCCAGACCCAAAAGACCCACCGAAAAAAGACCTTCCTACTTCTCATGTTAGCAAAATTGGTTATAAGAGTAGGGTCCATCAGAGCCCCAAGGCCCTGAAGCAGTGTCCCAATTTCGCTCGATGGGTTAAGGAAGCTCGAAAAAAAATGTGGAGAGGGAAAGGGAAGGGGGTGGGGGGGAGTGGGACGGGAGAGGGAAGGGGCAGAGGGATAGGGATAGATGGAGAGGGAGAGGGAAGGGATAGATGGAGAGAGAGATGATATGGATAGATGGAGAGGGAGAGGGAAGGGATAGATGAAGAGGGAGAAGAGTGATAGATGGAGACGGAGAAGAGTGATAGATGGAGAGGGAGAAGGAAGGGATAGATGGAGAGGGAGAAGGAAGGGAGAGATGGAGAGGGAGAAGGAAGGGAGAGATGGAGAGGGAGAAGAAAGGGAGAGATGGGGAGGGAGAAGAAAGGGAGAGATGGAGAGGGAGAAGAAAGGGAGAGATGGAGAGGGAGAAGAAAGGGAGATGGAGAGGGAGAAGGAAGGGAGAAGAAAGAGAGAGATGGAGAGGGAGAACGAAGGGATAAATGGAGAGAGACAACGAAGGGATAAATGGAGAGAGACAACGAAGGGATAAATGGAGAGAGACAACGAAGGGATAAATGGAGAGAGACAACGAAGGGATAAATGGAGAGAGAGAACGAAGGGATAAATGGAGAGAGAGAACGAAGGGATAAATGGAGAGAGAGAACGAAGGGATAAATGGAGAGAGAGAACGAAGGGATAAATGGAGAGAGAGAACGAAGGGATAAATGGAGAGAGAGAACGAAGGGATAAATGGAGAGAGAGAACGAAGGGATAGAGGGGGAGAACGAAGGGAGGGAGAGGGAGAGGGAGAGTTGGGGAGGGAGGGAGGGAGGGAGGGAGAGAATCAACGTATTCAATGGTTGAGAGAAAGGGTGGGGTAGAGGGAGAGAGAGGGGGGGAGGAGTATAGAGAGATAGAGAGAGAGAGAGAGAGAGAGAGAGAGAGAGAGAGAGAGAGAGAGAGAGAGAGAGAGAGAGAGAGAGAAGAGAAATAGAGAATGAGAATCAGCCACTGACGTATTCTTTTAAAGAGGGTGTCTCCTTACTGAGCCAAACACTTACACGAGCTCGCACACACAAACGCACACACACGCAAACACACACGTCAGCGCTTGGTGGCTCCACGCACGCCACATATCGGCATTAAGGTGAGTCTCGCCACCTGCCCCGGGAAGACACACCAGCTGTATGGTGGAGGAGGAGGAGGTGGAGGAGGAGGAGGAGGAGGAGGAGGAGAAGGAGGAGGAGGAGGAGGTGGAGGATAAAATGAAAATGAGGTTAAAGAGGAGGTAAAGGAGGAGGAGGTGGAGGAAGAAAAATAGGAAGAAAGAAGATGATGGGGAAGAAGATGGGGGGAATAGGAAGAAAAAGAGGAAGAAGATGGAAGACGAATAAGAGGAGGCATTGGAGGGGGAAGAGGAGGAGGAGGTGGAGTAAGTAGAGGAGAAAGAGGAGGAAAAAGAAAAGAGAACAAAGACGAAGAGAAAAAGGAGGAACGAGGACGTAGGAAACGGAAACGGAAGTGGGAGAGGTAAAGGAAGAAGAGTAGGAGAATGTAAAAGAAGAATAGGAAGATAAATGGGAAGATCTGAGGAGGAAAAGGATAAGGAAAATGGGGTGGAGGAGGAGGAGGAGGAGGATGAGGAGGACAAAGGTAGAACTTAAATATATGTCATCTCTCAATACTGTTCCGTAATTCAAAAACAAGTAATCTCATTCTCTACACGTTCATGGCTTTCCTTTCGACGTCACTCGCAGCGGATGCCTAGAAGGGAGTGCGTTAAGGCCACACTACGATTGCGGATTGTTACGGAGCATTGCAACACCTCCACAAAGGTCACCCTCGCCCCACTCGCACTTAAGCATCCCCAGACTGAGGAGCAGATTCAGAGCAGCCGTCGCCCTCGCCAGATGCAGACGACGAACTCTCTGACTGACCTTCGAGGCGAGACTACAAGTTCAAAGCTCTACTTCTAAACCAAACCTTACGAAAGTGAAAAATACCTACAGAAGACTCGAGTGAAAACCGAGATTCGTTCTGGGAATTTTGTTTTCGGACAGTCCCATTCGCAAAATCATAAACTCCGAGCCCCTAATCCTTACCATTCTTTTCCATTTCCCCTTCGCCAATCACACTGAAACCCCGTGTTTATTTGTTTTTTTCTTCTCTTACAAAAGACGGATCTGCCTTCTTTAGATCCAAACAGGCTTCAAGAGATCACTCGACCGCAAACTAACAAATGGTAACCGTGTAGCGTGACTGATAAATAGACGACCATATTGATGGTTCTAATGATGATCTTATATATAGATGTTCGTTTTTGTTAAAAAAAAATATTCCTAGTCATTTTCAAAAAACCGTTCATTGCGTGGGCTTCCGAATGCATCACTCAAAAACAAAATTGGTGTCATTTATCTTCCATATTCACAATAAATCTAAAATTACCTATATTCACCCAGCATTCATTTCCTATGCTGCGCGCCCTTTGGATCTGCACGTCCGTTACTATATTAATCTCATGAATGGAATTGAGATACGAACCGAAATCCTGGACCACATGCCCTCCACATGCAACAAAAGCTCTCCTTGGACACTCATCATAAACATAGGGGATTAGGCTCGAGGCTCTTCAAAGGTAATAACCTTACAAAGGTCTAGGATTAAGTTGTAGGGTCTGTAAGAAATATGTAAACGATATAAAATGAAATGCAGCCTTTCAGCACATATAGAAATCCACGTAAAGTAAGATTAGAATGTGGCAATGCTATTCGCACACATATTTTACGGAGGGAACACGCCTCTGACACGCAACCAGGCGCCGACCATGTGGGCGTGTTATTGTCTGTGCGTGTGTGGAGCTTCCCCGATGGATCTATCCACTTAAAGCCTCCTCTCCCCTTTCCCTCTTGTCTGCAAAGCCTCGGCGTCTGGCTCCTATACCGACGCCCTACGATACAGACACAGACACAGGCAGACACTCGGCCTTGCCCATCATTTGTCTATATTATATTGTTATGCCATGGATAGCTGGACCAATTCCGCTTTCGTGAATACATCGGAAACTCAACTATATAAAACATTCCTTCGTGACATAACATTGTTGTGGTATAAAATAAAATAAATATATTAACAAACACAATATATAACTCACAACCATAGTTACAAAGCTCGACTTTCCAAAGAATTCCAGTTTTTGTTTTTCCTTGTCGGAAGCTGCTCACACAATCTAAAGTTACGTTCTGGCCAAAGTTACATAATCCTGTAACCTGACGGGGTAAGAGCCCTGGCCAAAGAAAGGGTTCCAAATGAAGAAAAGGGAGCCACTCGCGCAGGTATGAGGAACATCCGCAGTCTAAAAGCAAGACCAGGAATTACGACGGCCGAAAGGAACTTCACCCTGTATGTCTTCCGCTAGAATTCCAACGCAGTCGCTGCATAGTCTAACACCCTGTGTGGGCCTTGTTTAGAGAATTAATCTTTCACGACGGTTACTGCAAACTTCACAGGATGAAGTTCACCACAGGTATTATATGTCACCACCACCTTGTAAAGTTCCAGTGCACTACGCCTAAAAAACTTTGAAAACTTATTATCAACTCGCCGACTTTGCTCTATTAGGTAAAGTCGCTAACTTTCCCTTACCGCACACCCTCGACACAATGCAATAAAACACGTTCAATTAACTTTTTTTTAAGTTAATCTAAGTTGCGCAGGCAAAAGGCAATTTCCATGACTATCACGCCTTTATTAGACAGTGAATCGTCTAAATTCTAAGATCTCATGTTTGGTAAACACACACACACACACACACACACACACACACACACACACACACACACACACACACACACACACACACACATATATCTATATACATGTACATATATTCATGTTCACACACACATGTACATATATTCATGTACACACACACATGTACATATATTCATGTATACACACACATGTACATATATTCATGTACACACACACACACACACATGTATATATATTCATGTACACACATACATGTACATATATGCATGTACATACACACATGTGCATATATACATCTACACACACACACATGTACATATGTACATGTACATACACACATGTACATACATGTACATGTATATACATACATACATACATACATATGTATATATAAATATATATAAATATATATATATATGTATGTATGTATGTATACATACATACAGATACATATGCATATGCACATATATATACACATGTACATATACACACAGAGAAAACAGAAACAGAAAGCGGACGTGAAAAAGAAAAAAAATCTAACCAAATAGAGAACCTAAAAATATATATTAATCTAAAAAATAAAGAAATCCAAAACAGCACCACCGCCACCAACAAAAACAGTCATCCCATCGCCTCAAACAACCAACAGCGGCGAAGCCAAAAAAAACTATAATAGTATCAAGCAATCCCCCACTACAAAGGCAAAGCGAGAGCTGGCATCACACCCACACAGCCGTAACGCGAGCAAATATCCACGCATCAAAGCAATCACCTCGACTGATCGGTGCGGCAGCAGGAGATTACGTATATAAATAACGATGCTGAAGGCTTGTGTGGATGGGGATGAGAGTGCACATCGTATTAATGACAGCCGCATTATCATAGGAATGTTGGCGGATGAATATAACACGGAGATAAGAACGGACCGCATGAAAGGTGGCTAACGAGTAAACAACAATACAAACAATATTGACTGACGGCGATTCCATGACTTTTGACTGATTCGAGACAGGGCACTTGGGAGATGGATATTGAGGTCAATAGGCTACTGACTTAGGCTGGCTGTATAACTTAAGACTGATTTTAACGAACGCAACACCACAGATGCTGAGGGTAAGACAAGAAAACTGATACAAGCATTGGAGAAGCAAAGGGTTAAATCTGAAGCATTGATGAAGCGGTTGACGCGGTTGCGGGCGAGGGCAGATGCGGGCCTGAGAGCGATTGACGTCAAGTGACAGCCAAGGCTTTCAACGACAGTGATACTGGTTTGGCAATAGTTTATGTGGTAGAGTATAGCGTTGACATTGTTTATATGATAAGCCATTTAGCATCTTTAATCATGAAAAACAATCTTACATGTGGCACTTATCAGCGTGCCCTTTCCACAAAGAGAAGTTATTCTTATCGTGTTAAAAAATCAATGACCAACATCTACCACCGACTTTGAACCATGCGTAAGACAAGTTTTTATAGCATGGTGAATCTTGTTATAACCATCATTATAATATCGATCATGATTAGTTAAAAGTTAGTCCATCCATCTTACATAAAAGTGATTTCCTCTCATCATTGACAACAACTAAACTAAAAATCCATACTATCATTATTTGCCATGCCTCAAGCTATCACTAATATCATGCAATCATCACGCGTATCAAAGGATAGTGCAAAACAATTTATCAAGCGCAAATGAGGTGTCCATACCAATATTAGAATATGCTAATCACCAATGCCACCATTAGCGAATACTATTACCACATCTCCCCATGCAATTGCAATTCAAACATTCCCCACTTCTAAAATTTCGAATAAAAAGTGCATCGGCAGTATAGAAGAATCACTAATCTTACTTTCTCATTGCTTAAGGATTTCTCCGTCTCACTTCCGGCCATCAATGTCAGTCAGTTACATGTTCAGTCGTAGCAGCCTGTTGCTAGGACATCTGCGATCGATAGCAGATCTTGAGGTCATGGAACCCCTCCGCGGGAACTTTCTGAATTACTCAAGTACTTGCAAGGCCGTGCCGAACTGCCCGTGAGGCGAGAGGACTTGTGTGAGAATAAAACATAAAATAAACGAGGAAGTAGAATAAGTAACAACTTCATTTGCAAGTTTACACGCTTTATTGTTATAGTAGTTTTTTTTCATTATGAATTTCGGACAAGGTTGATGGCCTAACACCAGGTGATCATCCGATCCATGTATTTGGTTTCGATAAATTAGCCTGCAACTGCATGGTGACACCCCGTCGTACTATCAGAAGAGCAAATGACATTACACCACGCCCACTTCAACGATCAATGCATCAACCGCTAAATTACCCTGCGTAACTCGTGATGAACCCTCCCCCTGTGCCCTATCCGTAATGGCCGTCAATAAATTGCCCCGCGAAGTCCTTGACGTTCCCTCCTTCTGCGTCCTGCCAAAGGTGAATGACCTTCCTTATTCCCCTTTGGCGGACTTCGAGGGCGCCGCCGCCCCGACACCATCCTGCTCCGCCCGATCGCTGTCAGACGACCTAACAAAACACATCAAGCAGTTGTCGGGGCAATGACCTTGCCGTGTGAGCTGTTGCAGCGCCGTGTTGGTCACTCACACCTCCCAGCGTACTGTACTCCTCATATAAAATCGATGGTGTCGTCATGGAAGTTTGCCCGCCCGTCTGTCTGTCCGTACGTACGCCTTTGTGCTACGAGTTGACTGCGTACTCGGTGATGTGCTTGCTGTACAGGGGTTTGTGCCCCGCGTCTTCTTCCAGCTTTGAAGGTAAAATTTGCATACCATTATAGAAAAAAATCAGCTTAACTTCTTAATGACTTGTATACGATCTCGTGTGCATTTCATTATACTCTATATGTACGCTTTGCCTGCGCTTCTTCTTCATCAAAACGTAATTACGTGTTAAGGACCCGACCTTGGAAACCGTCGTTAGCAGAAAGTTACAAGCTCGCACACTCCACTTGCTCCGAGACTCCGGTGTCGCTCGTTTTCTTCCTCTTTTCTTTATTCCTGGTCCTTGCAAAATTACAAAACAATCACACCTTCATACTACATAACCGAACAAATACATACATATACATAATAATAATTATTATTATTAACACAATAAGAAGGTCCTGATCATCATATAAGAACCACATATCACTTTAAGTGTCTGCCAAATCAAAACCCATTTCTTGTGTCTTTCCGGCCTTAGTTCGATACGAGGTCATCGCCCTCTCTCTCTCTCTCTCTCTCTCTCTCCTGAGAATTAAATTTTCCCGAAGCTCCGTCTGCACTTTGAAGACTCCCTTTATCCGCGCTTTGATGTTGTCGGAGATATTAATCACAGCTGGACATTACTTAGTCCTCTTCGCTCAGAATTCCTGCCGTGCCTGGGACTGTTTCGTCGAAATTTACAAGTCATTTTGAGTTTCTTAAAATACAACTATTTCTTCCCGACCTAAGATGATCACGAAGGAGGGAAACAAACATACAAACAAACAAACAAACGCGCGGGTACACGCACGCACACAGTAAATAACAGCTTACAGGAGCTTGCCACCTGTATCCATATAAGGCAAAGCCATTTTAACACGTGCTTAGCGCGTCACACCTACAGTCGCCATTCCTAATCCTTCCAATGCATGGGTGTGTGTATGTGTGTGTGTGGGGGGAGGGGGTGTAAAACTAAAAAAAAAACAATAAAAAATAAAAATAACAATTAAAACATCAATATCTTAAAACAAAAGCAATGCAAAAGAGACAAGGATCAGTCTGGCGTTCCTTCCTCTTGTCAGCGACGCCATTCCTGGAATCCGTCTTTCCTCCGCCACCCGCTTCTGCTCCTTCGCAATCTGCATATTCGCGAAAGAAGGAACCTAATTATCTTCGGACACTAATTATCTTTTCATCGCGGTAGTAAAAAAAATGATCCTTCCGATTCGCAGAAAATAATTAAATGGGAGGTTGAGTGGAGGGATGGGGGTGGAAAGAGGAAGAAACAAGAATTATAAACAAAGGAAAACGGAAAAAAAGTGCTGGATCAGTGCAGTGTGTCTGTGGGGGGAGGGGGTAAACAAGAATAAAAAGAAAGAAATAAACAAAAAACTACGCTGGATCGATATGAAACAAAAATAAAGAAACTCCATTGAGGCAGTCAGGGAAAGAGTTAAGGGGATGGGGATAGCATGAAAAAGAAAGAAAGAAAGAAAAAGAAAATAACGTCGCTAAATCAGTGTCGCGATCACGAGCGAGAGCAGCAAAGACGAGCGACAAAAACGACGCCTAAGCTCTGCTAGAACGTGCACCTGCCGACTCCAGTTCTACTGCTTCGCTGACAATCGCCCTCTCGCTGGCTAGATTTAAAAGGGCTGTCGTATAAGCCGATGTAAACGTGGCTTCCATGTTTAGAAACCCGAGCTAAAAAAACAAAACAAAAAAAAACGTACTCACTATTAATAAACAAAATCGTAAATTTTATTTTCATTCCCGTAAATATATTCATAATTAATAGATGAGTATTTTTTTCATAAATTCTTCATAAAAAAATCTATACATCTATATCTAACCCAGTCTACCTATACCTCTATGTCTACCTTTTGTATATCTGCTTGTCTCTGTGTATACATTTATGTATGAATGGCTATGTATAAAAAGTAAATAGACTGCATATATTACTGAACCAGTATGCAAATTCTACTATGACACTACCTATAAATACACTAGAATACGACAGACTAAATTACCTATTTCCCTCGTCGTCACTATGCATGGACACAGGCATACATACACTTTGGCCCACATGCTACCAAATACACACACGCACACACAAACACGTCTATTCTCCCGCCCGTCAACACACGTACAGAAAACATATAAAGCCTAAAAAAGCACCGAACTCAAAGAAAAAAAAAATAATTCTCACCCTCTGTACATACCCTACGGCGCAACAGGACGTAAATAGAACGAACGGAACAGACAACCCTTTTAGACATTCAAGGGACCAAAAGTACGAAAGAAAAGGAAAAGAATTATAGTACTTCTGAAAAATGTCACCGAAAGAAATCTTCTGAACATATGCAAATCCAACTTCCACGGAAACCTTAGCTTACCCCCCCCCCCACCCCACAAAAAAAAAAAAATATATATATATATATATAAAAAAATCGTATCCAATTCGCTTCTCGTGCGTGCGAGGGAGCGCGGCGAGCGGGCTTATGCACGGGACATTCTTATTCACATTGCTGTCTAACCTAATCTTACAGATCGACCTCAGACCACATCCCGGGTGTTCTTTGGCCGCTCTTCCATCTCTGACTCGGCCATTTGTTTGAGAAGGAGAAAGATAATAACGAGGCCTAATGGTTACGTGGGAGTGTACATACGCAAGGAATGTGGGAGACGTGAATGAGGAGGACGCTATGGGACAAGATTAACCGGGAATAACTTCTTACCAATACGTACGATATGTTGATATGATTTTTTCCAATAGCTCATCAAAGTCACCTAAACATATCTAGCGAGTAAACTATATCATTTACACATAAAGCAGCTGTGGGGAAAAAAAAATATATATATATATGTGTGTGTGTGTGTGTGTGTGTGTGTGTGTGTGTGTGTGTGTGTGTGTGTGTGTGTGTGTGTGTGTGTGTGTGTGTGTGTATGCATGTATGTATGCACGTATATATGCAAGTAGTAGGTGTGTGTGTGTGTGTGTGTGTGTGTGTATATATATATATATATATATATATATATATATATATATATATATATATATATATATATATATATGTATATGTATGTATATATATGTATATATATGTATATATAAATATATGTATATATATAAATATATGTATATATATATATGTATATATATATAATATATGTATATATATGTATATATATACATATAGATACATACATATATATATATATATATATATATATATATATATATATATATATATATATATATATAATGCACATCACACACACACACATACACACAAAAGGATATTCGTCATGTTTCCAAATACCCAATCCCCGGACTCAAGCGACGTACAAACAGACCTTCGCCAGCTGCTGGTCCACGAACACTCTGCCACGTCACGCTCGTCTGATACCTAAACGACTCTCTTCTCTCAGGATAGAAGGGTGGAAACGCAAAGGAAAAACAAAGGAAAAACAAAGGGCAAAGGACAAAGAAAAAAAACTAAACAGCAAATGAAAGTAAATCACCATGGAAACAAAAGGTACGAAGAGAGACACGGCCGCAGTGGAGAAACATTGCAATCCATTGAACGTGTTATTAAGTGCCGAGCGAAAAAAAAATGTACAATACCAAGGCCACGTAAAAAGGGGGGAGCTTGGTATTGTAGAAGCGCAAATTTCCCGCCTTAAAAAAATGAGAAAAGAAGCAAGGCGGAAGTGTGTGTTGATCATCATTTACATATGCAAGTAAAGGCTTACGGGGAGATATGTGGCTACCATTTGTTACGCTGGGCAGGTCTTTGTTTCCTACATGGTAGACATTCCTCTTCACTATGTTCTTTGTACAATATTCGTCCTTTTATCTCTTCATTCCTATTCCCCTTTCCGACCAGGCCACTTCTATTCCCTTTGCAGAAAAAGGGAGAAAAAAGGGAAAGTAGTACGGAGAGAAATTCTAGCCTATCCCTGCTCGTCTTTCCTCTCCTCCTTTCGTTACTCCCACTCCTTCTCGTCCCCTTTCCTCCCGATTCCCCTTCCGTTCCCGTTCCCCGATTCCCCTTCCATTCCCGTTCCCGGCTCCCCTTCTTTTCCCGTTCCCGTTCTCCTCTCCTCTCCTCCTCCTCCCTATTCCCCTCCCCTCCCCAGCCTCCAGCCTCCAGCCTCCATCCTCCCCTCCCCCTTCCCCTGCCGCGAGTGCCCCTGGACCCGCGCCCGGATAAGGTGCACTCAGCCCCCGCCGCGTTGGTTTTGTCTGGAGGTGATGGACGTCCAGATGGTTCTGACGTTGAATCATCTCTCCGGCGTGCCGTGGCGGCTAACCACGCGTGTAAACAAGGTTCCAATCATCAGAGCCATTATTTAGACTATAAAACAAAATTACTCCCAGCCGAGGCAAACCTTGGCTCATATCTAATCAGCTGGAGGAGCTGGACGCACATTTTTAATGTTGTTCGCGATTGGCTCTTTCTTCTCCTATTGTATTATCCTTTTTCTTAAAAGCGATGCCTTAGTATACAAAATCAATCATGCAATTTATTTTAACAATAAGTATTATGTAATATTTAAAAAAAATATCCGTTTTAAATAATACTTCTTATCATCAAACTTCAAGCAAATCAAAGTTTAAAAATCGTTACGCTAAAAGTAAAAAGAAAAGGTAAAAAGGTAAAAGGTAAAAGAAAAAAGCCAATAAACTCAACCTTCATGAAAATGGAGGTGAAAACTAAATGTTCGTATCAACAAATAGTGCACACTGTGTACTAAACATTATTTCATCGTTCACCCAGACCACAGCACGGAGAGGGGAGAGAGCACGCGAGTTAGGAGCACTAGCATCAGGGGCGGGGAGGAGATAAGAGTGTGGGGGAATGGGTCTCAACTTTGCCGTTGCAACGTGCACAGAGCCTCATGATGAGGCCGAGAACATACCGCCTTTAAGAAACACTTCATACTACAGCCACATACCACGCACTCCCTTCACACCCTGCCCCAACACCCAACACTTCCCCGAAGGGAGTATACAACGACCACTATCGCTGTGCGTGACATCCCGGTGCATGTACTGGTAATCTCTCACACAACAAACACAAACACCTCGCACTCTGTAAACCTGATAGCCGGCATTATTAATATACTAGCTGGCTATTCATAAATTTAAATCGGTAAACCCTCTTGCCCGTATCTCCCCCACCAGCCTCGGCGGCAAGTGCAGGTCCCCACTTTCCTCTCTCTCCTTTCTCTTCTCACGTCCGTGCGTGCGAACACTATATTTGCACTGTTTATCAGACTTACAATTGAATTCTCTTTTATTACACCATTGTGAGTTACGACTGGATCAGCTGGTCTAGCTTAAAGTGTCCGGGTTATGGCCTTGGGTCATTAGCTATCATTATCGTCTACAATAAGGGTAATCTCCAATAAGAAAGAACATTTGCAAAAGGACTATAAACACACGCACGTACACGTATAAACTATTTAAACATCATAAACAGCGACCCAAATTCCACAAGGCTTCAACTGCAATATATGCAAGATTAACTCTTAAGCAAAATATGCAAAAGACGAGAGAAGAAAAATCTTCCCTCTGGCAATAACCCAAGACAAAATTTAAAACGTCACGAATGGCCACAGATCGTTCCTTCATTTGTTTACACGACATGATGGTGCGTTTTTCTTCCTGTATTTTCTTCTTTTTCGGCGGTAGCGGAGCCCAGTTCTAAGGAAGGCTAAATGTCGCGGGTTTCACCACCAACCGACCGTCTCAAGAGCTTGGTCATTGCGAGGATCGTATTTTCCTTAAAGGAGATATCACTGTAGCGGGCCATACCCGACGTCACGAAATGCGTGCAAAATAGAAATTCATTTATTCATTTTATATGTTTTATATCTGTAGTATATCACACATGCTTCTCTGTATTGAATATATATATATATATATATATATATATATATATATATATATATATATATATATATATATACATATATATACATATATATACATATATAAGTACATATACATATACATATATATACATATATACATATATATACACATATACATACACATATATATACATATACATACATATATATACATACATACATATACATACATCCATATATATATATATATATATACATATACATATATACATACATATATATACATATACATACATATATATACATACACATATACATACATATACATATATGCAAAATAGAAATTCATTTATTCATTTTCTATGTTTTATATCTGTAGTATATCACACAGGCTTCTGTGTATTGAATATATATATATATATATAT
>BOPN01000008.1:1128697-1131197 GCA_017312705.2 Penaeus japonicus | reverse complement strand
AGGGTAAGGGTAAGGGTAAGGGTAAGGGTAAGGGTAAGGGTAAGGGTAAGGGTAAGGGTAAGGGTAAGAGTAAGGGTAAGAGTAGGAGCAGGGGTAGGTGTAAGGGTTGAGGTAGGACTTGGGATAGGGGCAGAGGGTATACGGAGAGGAAGGGAGCAAGAGGTGCTGGGATCAGGAGAGGGGAAACACTGGAGAGACAGGCAGAATAAAAAGAAAAAAAAGGAAGGGAAAGAGTGAGGGAAGGAGAGAGGAAGGGAAAGAGGGAAGGGGGGGGAAGAAGAGAGGGAGGGAGGGAGGGAGGGAGGGAGTAAGAGAGAGAGAGAGAGAAACCCTGTCCTGTAATACAATTCTTACCCCTTGTATGTTCTTTCCACCCAGGAATGTTCCGATCACACGCCGGGGCTACACGCTGGGCTTGTGCCAAACGAGCCTTCATAAAAGCATACCAACTTTCATAATTTACTCTTCAAACCGGTAATTCCCCTCCCCCAATAACACGCCCATGACTTCGACACCACGCCACAAGGAACGCCCCCTCTCTCCCTCCCTCCCTTCCTCTCTAACTATCTCCATCCCTCCCTCCCTCCCTCCAGCTTGACAACCGGCGACAGCCGACCCCGCGTTATCCCGCTCACCCCCACCCCCGCCGTTGGGAAAGGACCCTCAGCTTTACTAGTACCACAGTACCTGCGCCGCCGACACCACCTCGCCGCGCCGCCACTACTGTCGACTTCTCCGTCAACGGCTTGCCATTGCAGTCACTTTGTTGATCGCTTGTAATACCTTTTACATGCCGGATTCAGCACACAAGTAAATAGGAGAGGCGGGTTGAGGTTGTCATCTAATCTCCTTATTGTTTACTGTAGTCCTTTAACCCTTTCCGGACGGTTGGCATCACAGAGATGCCAAACGGGCTTTTGGCCTTACGACGGGTGGCATGCCGTAGGTACCAACAGTCGTCATGGCATGTTTGTCGCCAAAGGAGAGTCGATCGCCGTGTTTCTAGATTGCACTATTTAGTGATCACAGATTCTAAATGCAATTATAATCACTTCAATTGCAGTAATATTCACCTATATAGGTTTAGCCTAAGATCCGAAACAAGGATGACACCCCTCTCTCCTAACACCAGCAGGAAGGAAAGCCTTGAAGGGTGCCCATCCACGGTCTCTAACGAGCATTACCTCCAGGGAACGAAGGCACAAAGCAAGATGGCGGGCTCCGGCGATGCAGAATGAGAAGAGGAAGGTGATCCGGACCATGAGCAACGTCTGCAATATGTCTCCGTGCAAGTATGTCTACTTTGTGCTGCGACACTTGTAGTCGTAAGAACAGGTCTCCTTCTTCCCCATCTCCATTCATTTTCATTTGGGATGGTTATTTCTTTTGTAGATTTTACGAAAGTATAAACATGCGATGAAGTTGCTTGTTGTCGTCTCATAAATACTTCTATAACACTGAGACCCTGTATGACAATTTTATTCTGCTATTACCCTGTTAAGCACTGTTATATGGCACATATAAGTCTCACAACAAAATACTGATGAATATGGCTCTAGTATTATAACGAATGGATAAAACAGAGCGAAAAGTCGCGATACGTCAGAAGAAGCTCCCTCGTTCTGAAATAAAACTCATCTGGGGATCCCATAGGTGGCACTAGTGCCCGTCTTGGGGGCCAGTCAAACATACATAAATTCCCGTCTGTAGCGGGTTAACCTGAACTAGAAACAGATAAAAAGAATTTCAGCGAATTTCAGATGGAGCGAGTTTACAGTCCTATAAACAACTGTTAAGAGCAATTAGACATATACTTGCCAAAACAGGCTCATTAACACATTCCACAGAAAAATACTGCAAAAAGGTGTGTGCGTGTGCGTGTATATGTGTGCGCGCGCGTGCACGAAATGCATTCACGAAAGCCCAGCAAACACGAGGACTGCGATAATGTGTCTCCTACGCAGCTATTCCCTTTATTAATTTCCTGTGGATGTGGATATAGTCATGAGTAGTAATAGCTAGCAATTAAGCGCAATGGCGGCCTTAATCGGCGCCGCGGCCGGCCTCGCCAAACGGCCCCGCCAAAAGGGGAAAACGCCTCGGCTACAATCGCCATTACTGTTCACTCCGCGTGGAAATGAGCCGCCAAGACAAACAGAACTTACTCTTTTGAGGTTCTCTGGGTTGGGTTCGGGGGTTCAGCTACCTCGACTCTCGAACCTTCATATAGTTTGCCGTGAAGGCTCTTGACCTGCTGTTTGGTGTGTCACTCCCTGTGTTTGCGAATGTATCCGGTGAATCGACAAGAATTCTTTTTCTCTCTAACTCTACTCACTTTCTACCTTAGACAACTAACTTTCCATTCGCCCTTGAGTGAATTGTGCAACATGCATGCGCAAACATAGATAGATAATGAGGCAATCTGTTGCAAAAAAAAATGCCTTCGAAGAAAGGAACTACTATACAAATCATCAATACAAACAAAAACAAAAGAAAACAA
>BOPN01000008.1:1108697-1121197 GCA_017312705.2 Penaeus japonicus | reverse complement strand
CTTCGTAACTGCTAGACTACTCGTAAGCTATGGAGCGTAATGCAGGGGAGAGGAAGTGAGTGGGCTTACATGAATGGGCAGAGATAGGGAGGGAAGGCCTATTTAGATGGACCACTCACTCACAATCGAGCTTAAAATAAATACCAGTTTCCACTCGTGCCATCAGATCGTGATATTAACCGACATTTTCTTCTTCGGTGAGAAAATGCCAAGCAAACACACTAAGCAACTGAGGGAGGAAAGGCGCTGTCACTGGAGCCGCTGCTGCCATGACAACTCGCTGTCTTGTGCAATGAGTTATAACTTGGCTCTCACTGTGTTAGTCTGATTGACTCTGCCTGCCTGTGCGTTTTACGTCATGTCAGTTTGTCATGTCTGTTAGAGCTGTCTGGTTGTCTGTTCATCCAAATGCCTGTCCATCTTTTTCGTTCCATTTCTGCTTCTAAACCAATAATAAAGGCTAGCAAATAAACATAGAATATAATGATAAGAGCAATCATTTCGGTCCTAATATGAGGAAAGAGCACACACGCTCTTGGCTCGACCTTGACAAATAACGAAAATCAAGCAGTCCCATGCAACATATATAGGCCTATCCCCCTTTCATGTTAGGATTTCCTCAACAGTAGAACAAGGGCTCCAAGCCATATGAATCAAATTTCACAAAACAACATATTTCATGTCTCGCACATCATGCTTACAAGATTACCGAAGGGGTTGATAGATGTGATCAAAAGTAGCAAATAACAATTTCAATGGTGTTCTACGTAACAATATTAATTTAAGTCAATATACTTCAAAGTGGGAATATCACACGGATATTGCTGCAATGAGCAATCATGTTACTTGTAATAATTCATCCACCTACCGGAAACTCCGATGACTCAAAAATTCTTGATAATACTTATCAAATTAATACCACGCCGTGGAACATTTATCTTATCAAATCCCTAACCGCGACAAAACAAATGCTGCAATAACAGTAATATCCACAACAACAACAACAATAATAACAACAGTCTTCAAAGCCAGCAATATACTTATTTTCAACGTAGGATCAAATCTATACAAAGCTCCTTGCCTCAGAGTGTCCCCGAGTCATTCTGGTAAGCAGCGCCTAACACTGAGACGAGAGGGACTAAAGGATGTAAACAAAGGTAGAAAAGTGCCCGATCACTCCCTCCGATTCATCCTTACTTGTCACCACCATGCTACACATCCGTAGCACCGCCGTGTAAATTGAATAAAACATGGATAAGAGAGAGGGCGAAGAAAAGGGGTAGGGGGATGTGGAGGAAGAGGGGGGAGGGGAGGAGAGGAGGGGGGAGGGTAGGAGAGGGGAGGGGAGGGGAGGGGAGAAGAGAGAGAGAGAGGAAGGGGGAGGGGGAGTGGAAGGGGGAGAGGAGAGGGAAGGGGAGAGGGAAGAGGAGAGGGAGGGGAGAGAGAGAAGAGAGAGAGAAGAGGAGAGGGAGGGGAGAGAGAGAAGAGAGAGAGAAGAGGAGAGGGAGGGGAGAGAGAGAAGAAAGAGAGAAGAGAGAAGAGAGAAGAGAGAAGAGAGAAGAGAGAAGAGAGGAGAGAGGAGGGAGAGGGAGAGAGAAGAAAAAGAGAAAGAAAAAAAGAAAAAAAAGAAAAGAGCAAATCCACCATCCCCTCCCAATGTAAACATCCGCACATGCGATCATATTTCCTTCCCCGAGATCCCCAAATCCGCGCCCGAGACACAGCTCCCGCGATGACCCACTCCTCGGGCAAAGTCACGTGACTACCTCGAGGCCTGCGGTGAGGGCTTGCGCGGCTTTCTCCAAGGAGGTAATAGGAGAGTTTACCTGGCGCCCCCCCACCCCCACCCCACACACATCCCTGGGAAAGGGGAGGGGGATGAGGAGTGGGGTGCCGCGAACAATGACGAGGAATCAACTCGTACGTTGCATTCAGACACAATTTGGGAAGCTTTGCTTCTATTTACAACAATAGTGGTAATAGTGATAGTACTATTACTACTAATACCACCACTATAATAATAATAGTAATATTATCAGTAATTGTAGTAGTAGTAGTAATGGTTGTAATAGTAGTAGTAGTAGTAATAATAATAATAGTAGTAGTAGTAGTCATAGTCATGATAATAGCATTGTAACAGAAATAGTAGTAGTAAGAGTAACAATAATAGTAATAGTAATAGTAATAGTAATAGTAGCAGTAGTAGTAGTAGTAATAGTGGTTGCGGTATTGGCAGTAGTAGTAGTGGTGGTGGTGGCGGTAGTAGTGGTGGTGGTGGTAGTAGTAGTGGTGGTGGTAGTAGTAGTGGTGGTGGTGGTAGTAGTGGTGGTGGTGGTAGTAGTGGTGGTGGTGGTAGTAGTGGTGGTGGTGGTAGTAGTAGTAGTAGTAGTAGTAGTAGTAGTAGTAGTAGTAGTAGTAGTAGTAGTAGTAGTAGCAGTAGTAGTAGCAGTAGTAGTAGCAGTAGCAGTAGCAGTAGCAGTAGCAGTAGCAGTAGCAGTAGCAGTAGCAGTAGCAGTAGTAGTAGCGGTAGTAGTAGCGGTAGTAGTAGAAGTAGTAGTAGAAGTATTAGTAGTAGTAGTCGTAGCAGTAGTAAATACTATATGACAACGATGAACATGTCGCACTTTAACGTTAATAAGAGAACCAAAACGGCTAATTTTCAACCTTCACTCCCGCCAACGGTCCCGTCCAGAATGTATGGGGCCCAGCGAGCTAAATGACCACCTTGAGATTGCATAATATATTGCAGTAAGTATCCCAACTCAAACCGCCAGCACCGCAAACGTTCCTCTAAGGCCTTCTCCAAACAGAGCAGCCCAACAGCTAACAATTTAAGTTTTCTTGTGAAAAATCCATTGGCAAACTTCTCCAATCAACCGGCGTGCGTTAGGCGTGCATCGAATACCAAATCATTCTCAACATGAGCGCCTTCCACCCTCGCCGTTCACACATCTCGAAACACGGGAGATGAACAGCAGCATCCTTAAATGATTGCAGCATTTCCTCCAGCCCCTCAAATTCCCCATCACGAAAGTCCGAACGCCTCTGTCCGCTGACAACTCCCAGACCAGAAACCAATGTCGTAAAGTATTTCTTTGCTCTCCTAAAGGCGCGACAGAAAGCATAACAGGCAGCAGGCAGCGAGGAGCTTCAAGACAGACGGAAAGCTGGATAGTGAGAGAACAGAATAGGAAGGAAAGGTGGGTAATAAAATGGGAGGGAAAGATGGGAGGGAAGATGAAGGGAGAGAGGAAAGGAAAGAGTGATGGAAATAGGAAAGATAAGACGAAGGGAGAGACGAAAGGAGAGTTATGGAAAGAAGGGAGGGACGACGAAAGGAGAATGGGAAGGAGAGCCGATGAGAGAGAAAGGGAAGCAAAGAGGGTAAGGAAGAGCAAGGGAGATGGATAGGGTTAGGTTGAATGGGAAAACGAAAACAGAAAGACGGAGAAAGAGGAATAGAGAGGAAGAGAAAGACGAAGGGGAAAAGGGAGAGAAATGAGAAGAAAAGGGAAAGGACGAAAGAGGGAACGGACTAGGGGTAAAAAAAGGGTGAGAAAAAAGGCAGTACATGCGAGGCCTAGAAGTGGCTCAGTAAATTGGGTTGAGAGCGAAGGGGAGCGAGGAAGACGAACGAAAAGAACACCTGACCGTGCAGAAAACAGGGAGCTACAACAAAGGCAATACAGAGACCAAGTTACAAGCCAATAAAAAAGAACAAACAGGAGACTCCGCGGAACACACAAACAACAACACACTCAAGGATAAATTACGTCCATCCAGTGGAGCATCAGACGTCGTAGCGAAAGCCCACATGATCCTCGCCCAAGGATGGACTTACAGAATACACAGATAAACACCATCGCCATAAATCAAACAAATAGAGCAAATCAACTACCCGCGAGACCCTCTCTGGTGACCCCGTCAAGGAAGAAAAATATTCTAATTAATATGCAGTATCCCTATATCGAAAGCGCCAAAGTGCACAAAGCAGTTATCAAAGAGTTATGGCGAGGGAGAGCGAGACGCCGCAGCACGAGGAGAGGACGGGCGAGGGGAAGCACCGGGCGAGGGAAGGGTATATACAAGCTAACATCACTAGGGCATGAGGGGAGCCTTGTTGTGTGATGGCGGTGTGTGTGTGTCTGTGTGAGGGCTGATAACTACACGCGTACACGCCCAGCCGTACCAGCCAGCAACCTTGCATAACCCAACCGCCCCCTTTTCTACGCCTTTTGACGGGTACGGCTGGTTCTACTGACCTCTTTATCAGTGTTTTCGACCGTCAATCACGTGCATAAGCTTCTTCTTTCCACAACACTATTTCTTATGTGTGAGCATCAAATACATCGACACACGTAAAATAATTAGAGACAATACATACTCAATTTGGAGTCACTGAACTCTGCTCGTCAACTGACAGGATAAAGTGCATGTAAGCGAAAATCTGCTTGTACATCTAGCCTAAAAATAAAAACAGACGTCACAAATAACTAACACTAACCAAACCCCACACTAACATCCTAAACAATGTCGAGCTACCTTACTGGGTATATCAGCACATGCCTAGCTTAACATATAACAACACACACATAAATAAACAAATGGATTTTGACTCATGCGCTAGGTTATGTAGGATCATCAAGCTATATAAACCACCAATAGAAGTTTCATCCAATCAACATTCTGCACTGTAAACGTTACGCACGCTAACTGGGTCGCATTCATGTCAAAGGTGAGAGCCTAGTTTCTGACTTGGTATTTTGACAAAGGTACACGTGCGTCTTAATACAAAAAGAAATGGGGCCCCTTAAAGCACGTACCCACGCATAAACATGGAGAACACAAGGATACAACGCAAGACTTGTAAACTTATCCCCGTCATGAACGTTTAAAAAATCTAGCTGTCGTACTCTGTGAATGAACCCGTCCCCCCTTGCCCTCGGCGCTCGCATGATGACGCACGCAATGCAGACAGTTGGCTTGATAACGGCCATTTAACGTCCTTTGACTCGAAAGATTCTCCTTCATCCTTGGCCCACATACCCCAAGACTCGCACCCAACCCTTCCTCACTATGTTAAGTGGCCCCGAGGTAACGCCTAAGTCTGGGAGGTTATCGTTCTTGCCCATTTTCATGGCGATTTTTTTTCTTCAATTTTCCTCTTTTGTATTCACTAGTGGAAATCCGTCATGGTTTTGATAGTACCTCATTTCTCTCTATCACTTTACTCCCACCCCCTCCCTTCTCCTCTACCTATACGCCCTCGTCAACTTCAGTTCACTCGCTCGCTCACTCCCTCTCCCTCCCTCCACCATAAACACTCCTCTCCCCATGCGTCATCGCAAAGCACATCAGCATCGATTAAAAATGCAATCGATCAAACCAAGGAGATAGAATTTTTTTTTAAAAGCAAGGGAATGGACAAGAATTGGCGACTCTGGAAATGAGTTATGCTCTTTCCTATTAACATGAAACCAGCATCTGAATAGGTAAGCGACTTCGTCAAATCCAACATAAACTACGCAATAGACCAAATACGAAGAAGCGACGAGAGGGAGGGAGTCACAATCGCACCAAAATGTTCATGTTAAGAGAGAGGAAAAGGGAGAGGAGGAGGAGGAAGCGAGGGAGAGGATGGTAGAGAGGGAGAGGGAGGAAGTGCGAGGGGCAGGGGAGGGAGGGAGATGGTGGGGAGAGGAATGAGATGCGAGAGGGGTGCAGAAACAAACAGAGATAACTTGAATCAAAAACGAAGATCAAATAATTCGAAAGATAAAAGGAATAAAAACAATAAACAAGGTCAGCAAGTCAGCCACACATGAAGAAAGCGCCAGGTTAGCAATATCACATTACAACCGCCAACGTCACCGACACCAGGCGCGGCGCCGGGCCACTCCTGCCTTACACTGCACCGACTCGCAGGCTAAAGATTCATTGGAAAAGCCTGGGGAGGGGAAGGGGGGCTGTCCAATGACCTGCCGTATCTTGTTCGGGTTGAATGAATGAAGGGAAGGTCGAATTCACTTTGGGAGACTGCATGCAACGGCGTATCACGAATCGCCACTACTCAGAGCGGTGTTCATAGAAGTGGCGAGTCTGTGCCATGTTCTGGAACAGGTATAAATACGAACGCTTAGAGGACTGTGAAATAGGAGTTTCTCCCACGCTTCGGGTTCTGCGACCTATCATCTTGGCAACTGTGTGGCGCTGCGCGAGGACTTCCATTCCTGACGTCCGATGGTATAAATGAAAAAGATCAAAGATGCCTGACCTATCCCCCCCCTAAATAATCCAGCTATGCAATCCGCAACATCAGTATCTCGCAAAGATCCATTCTGGACAAAATCCTGTTGCTCTGGCGTGGTTTCAGTCCAACAAATGCCGACCACAAGTAGCGAAATACCGCCCACTTCTACGATGATCGGTAAACAAAGCACCAAAGTTTGTCCATTATCGTTGTTGCCTGGCGAGTCTGTTTTCGACATTCCCGGAATTTATGCTCAAAGCGTAAAGCTCTTTTTAACCACTTTTTAAAACGTAAATCACAGCGTTTTAATGATGGCTCCATTTTCATTGTCTTCTCGTCTTCTGTTAATGATCAGCTTAATGCAATATAATTACTGACCTATAATAGATTTTCACTAATAAATTTCAGAGCGCTCGTGAATGGAAAAAAGGAAACTATCATAAATCAATGAAGAAGCTCAGCAATAGTGCACGCCCCTCTGGTCAATGTCTGAATGGTTGATTTACTCTAAATACTAATGGGCTTCCGGGGAAAATGTTCAGCCACCTCTATAAAGTCTCTCGGGCGTACCAAATATATATATATATTTCAACTGAAATTTTGAGCAAGAAATATATGCCTAAGGCATAAGCTGTGAAAATTCAGTCAGAGTCAGGCCGGAAAGATATCAACGATTCCGATAGCTTACAATCTATCACCCCCCCCCCCTCTTTGCTGGAGAGACGACCCCCCAACAAACCCAACAGAACCGTAAAACCATAAACAAACACAGTATTATTCAACCGTAAGCTACAGCACCACCCGGACTCCCCCAACGTGACAAAGTCGGCAACAGTTCCGCCAAACGAGCAGAGGCGGCGCCGCGGTCATGCAGTCACAATGAACTTTGAGTGTGATCGTCACCTTCCCGGGTCACACGAGGGGAATTACAGATGCGTTTTAAGGTTAACGACTTGCAAGTGCATCGCGCATCTGGGGCTGTGGGATGGGCCTCACCTTTGTCATTTTAGCCTCTTACTCCGAAGGATAGAGATTTCTTCCCTACCAATTTTTGTCTTCAAGATGATTCGTTTTTTCTCTTTATATCCTAGAATTAAGAGTTCAGACCTTCGTAACACATTACTTGCAGCATACCGAAAACTCCAACATTTACACAAGAATTAAAGAATGTCCAATATTCAATTTCCTGGTGATTTAAGTATAAATTAAAAGTCTGTTTCATGATAATATACAAGTCATTACTGTATTACTATATGGTGTATTGCTTTAAGGAGACTTTTAAAACAATGTGCATAGACCATTCGAACTTTCAACAAATGCATTTGTGAGCTTGAAAGGTTGCAAATCTATGGACTACTTCTGTTCACATTTACTCTTAAAAAAATGTTTTAAAAAAGGCAAAATTCCAATAGTGGAGGACACTTGTTAGGCTTAATCTATAGTTTCACTTAAATAAAATCATGTTTATGTATGAAGTTTATGTAATTGGCATTAACTTGGTATAATTGAATCAACTTGAAACCAAGATCTGTTCATCAAAATAATTTGTCAAAATATTGTCTATATTTGTTTCTACGTTTATATACTTACACACATACATATAATCATACACACATACATATATTCGCGGGATAGATATATATCTTAATAGATAGAAAGGTGTATATGATCGTATAAGCAATTCCGAGCGTGCGAATTATTAAAAGGCATGCTATTTGTGGCACTTAAAAAGTATGGGATGTCAAAATAAATCAAACTACACTATTAAAATAACCATAAACTAAGGCGTGGTGCATAAGGTTCCTCTTAGGGCAATTTGGAAAGTGAAGGTCACATGTAAAGTGTGTATGGATACCCCATGTGATCTGGAATTTAGGCCTACAATGAGTAAGTGTAACGTTTGACGGGATTAAAAACTAGCATAGAACCCGAGAAATCACCTCACTTCAAGGCTCTCGAGACTAGATTGATACTCACGTAATTTCCATGATCTCTTCGATAGATTGGGAGATCGATTGGGGTTCATGATGACCTGAAGGAAAGAATCTCCATCCACAACGGGACTTCACGGTAACGTTCACCAATCAGCTGGCTTACTCACTACTGTAAACAACCACCTTGTACCTTTATTTCACGCACCGTACGCTCGGTTAAGGTCATTAACACTAGCTCTATGTCAACCTGTGATGCTTGAGATCCTCGTGCACAAACCGGGTATTTGTAATTCGCCTCAGCTCTCGTCTATCGCATATAATATGAGGAGAGGCTGTCACACTCAACCCGACTCCATTTGAGGTCTCTCGGGGCACTGCCGGAGCGAGAAGCAACAGTGATTCTCATTGGTTAGACTGCGGGAGGCAACTCACCCAGCAGCCAACCAGAACTCAGCTTTCGATTTATCATGGCTTTCATGAAAATAAAGTCAAAATAAGAACTATGATATTTTTTAAATATTGTATTTGTAGTTTTGTCTTTTACCCCATGAATATAAACTCCTATTATTACAGAGTGAATAATAAAGTGCCGTAACGCAAATATTTAAACACTGCATTAGCAAAAGGCTTTATTTAAACATGTAAGTTTCGTGTGACAACATAGGGATTATCTTTCATGATGTAAACATGTTGAAAACAGTCATTAGCAAAACAAACTTTTCTCCTATTTTGTGGCAGTCATACCGATGTCTCCTCTCCAGACAATGCCACAGCTATCCAGGGAACACTACATATGTGCAGGGACAATCGCCGGAGAAGAGAGTGCGAGAATATTTCTACTACATCGACCACCAAGGAATGGTATGCGCTGCCTATGTATAGTCCTCAAGAACGTTATGAACTGAATCAGTTTGGGTAATTCATCATCTATGTGAGGCCTTTTATTACTGATACTTATGATAATGTCCAGTTTTACCATTTGGAAGGAAGTCAGACAAATGTCATTTTTGTTGTTAACCAATTTTCGTCATAACTGGCCATTAACAATATTACGCAATAAACGGCATTATATAAATTGTTAAATGGGTAAATTTTCCGAACAACGCCGCGTTACGAAATACCACAAAAGGGGTATCGATGGATTCCTCTCAACCTCTACTATTCATATAATGTGAAATTAATGAGTGCTTGCACCCCTGGACCTCACAATCTGGGTCCTGATAGTAGGGGGGGGGGCATGAAGTAGATCAGGGAAATTATGGGGTAAAATGTTACGAAATACCATAAAAATGGTATCGATGGATTCCTATCAACCTCTACTGTTCATATATAGTGCGCGATTCCACCTCTGGACCCTACAATCTGGGTCTCTTTTTTTAAGGCACTTCGTGCTACCTCGTCCTACTTTGGGGCATATTTCGCTTGCAAAATCTTAAACCAATGACCTACCTAACTTTGCCTAGTTTTGAATTAATCCCTAGCCAAGGGGGGGCTTCACCCCCCTGAACCCACCCACCCCTTTTAGGTCACTTCGTGCAACATAACTTGGGCAAGATACCCCGAATCCACCATCCTCACCCTGAAATTTAAACATGGCTGTGTTTACGTATTTATGGCTAGTAGCAAGCCGTGGACTGGAAACCCACAAGAAATTACCTGCATGTGCTGTTATGTTCTCTCAACAGATGGCGCAATATTCCCCGTTGTTTACAGTATAATTATAGAGTGCCCTCTATTGAGTGGTCACGTCATTATCGGTCCTAGTTTCCTATCCTGAGGAATATATAAGACGAAGACTCAGTTGCTGTCATCATGGCGCAGTGTGAAGGTTATTTGTGGTCACGGCATTTTCATCTACAGAACTAATTACGCATCATAAGTATCACAAAGTGCTCTGAATAGGGGAGATCCCCAGGGGGGCGTAGCTCCCTCTTCGTAAAGGCTGACTTTAAAACTAGGCAAAGTGAGGTAGGTTGTTGGGTTAAGGTTTTCGTGATACCAAAGTAGCACGAGGTAGCACGAAATGCCTTAAAAAGGGGGGGTAGGTCCAGGGAGGGGGCAAAGCCCCCCCTTGGCTAGGGCAAACTTCAAACCTAAGCAAAGTTAGGTAGGTAATTGGTTAAGATTTTGCATACGAAATATGGCTGGAATTCATATTTTACCCCGTAATTTCCCCGATCTACTTCATGCCCTCCCCTACTATCGGGACCCAGATTGTGGGCTTCATGGGTGCAAGCGCTCATTAATTTCACAATATATGAATAGTAGAGGTTGAGAGGAATCCATCAATACCACTTTTGTGGTATTTCGTAACGCTGCATTGTTCAGAAAATTTACCGTTAAATGTTCAGAATAGGATTATACGCAGAACGAGGAAAATAGATGATTGGCCCTGAGGAATACTTTTAATTTACAGAAAATTAAGGTAAGGCACAACCACTTGTACAAGTCTATATGAACAATCTTGTTTGCAATTGTTCAGAAGGGATTGTCACATTATTGAACGTTTTGGGTCAAAGCGAAGAGAAAGAAATAGGAAAACAGTTAAGAGACCTAAAATTAAGGTAGATAATTAGATTAGGGTGACATAAGGTAAACTGTCTTAGAGGTATGTCATTCAGTATGATATATTGCAAAATACTTTGTAAATAACATTGGAAATTCCAGAGTGTATCTCGTAGTACATGCTATTTTCGTCCTCACAAAGTCTTGTGAAATTAACCCCACCTGTACCTCATATCTTCTGATCTTGCCATATAGGTCCTTTGTATTATTTACCTGTTTTATATCTACTAAGAAGCAAGATTTTGATTGGGCACAGGCATAAAGTGGGTTTGGCTGAGTTCATCTAACTTTGTGCTAGTAGCAATACAAGGATGAATAAAGAATGGATATGCATAATGTTACCTGAGAGAATCTTTATCATTAATTTTTTACATACATTATCTTGCACTTATCATTTTTCAAATTAGATTATTGCCAACAGATGACAAGCAATGTAGTAGCAAACTGATGATTTATAAGTATCTAATATTTCTTTTGATAGTGCTTAGAGGGATGTCTTTTAAGGTTTCAGAGGATGGGCAAGGAATTATGAATATGATTAATTGACTAAGGATAATTTTGAAATGCAGATAACATTTCTTATGCAAGTATGATTCATTTATGCTATCCTATCTATGGTATTGTCTTTTCAGTGATATGAATATGTCAGTACAAATAAATACTGGACTATATATTAGATAATAAAATTATACCATCAGGCTTTCTTACAATTCACAGAATTATTTTCACAACCATTTATCAATAGCTTGCAACCCAGTATCCCCATTCTAAACAGGCTTTTAGAATCCTGTCATTAGATATTGCTAATTTATGTTACAGAGTACCATAGTATTAGTAAAATGTTTTATGTATTACTCTAAATATTGCCATGGTAACCATCATATATTTTTGGCAACCAAATTTTTAGCTTTCCAGCAAGTATGGCATTCCGTTAACTTTTGACCTCCTATGTTTATTGATTGGCATAAACTCTGTTTGGTCTGTTATTAGTAAAGGCATTTTTAGGCCAGTTTTCTGGCAGTTCCATCACTAATTATCTAGGATAAACAGATAAGTCTCAGTTTGCACCCAGACCTGTCATTCAAAGAGAAGTAAACTTTAAAGCAGTTATCATAAAAGCTGTTGATAGTACATAATATTCATACAATTGTTGATGCCTACAGTATAGTAACTATACTTAAAAAATATACAAATATTCAAGTTCATTTTTGTTATAATGCTTCTTATGCTTAAAAAACCATCATGTAATGTTAGTCAAAAAATATTTTGCCATCAACCTAAACAATATTGAAAGGAATTAATAACCAATAAGGATTTGGAAGATAGTAGTGGAATTGATGGAAGGGTACGAGATCATGGAAATGTGTATATTGGAATGGATATATTGAGGTAGAATTTCAGTCCTGTACTGTATTCTGAATTTTCTTGAATTTTGCTGACATGATGGGAAGTTAAGATATCGAACAAGATGGCAAAAGATGACTTGTGTCAATCTTCAACTTATTAGAATAGTTATGTAGGATCACTAAGATAAGTAGTTAATAGAAATATAAAAAAGTGGCTTCCCATTTTCTTATACTAGTTCATTTTCCTCTTACTGTATTCTTCTTGTGAGAAATGGACTCAAATTATAAGTATTCTGTAATTTGACTAGATATTAAATCCTGTCTAAATTAATGATGCTGAAGAAATTATATAAAAAGTAAAATGTTAATATAACATTAAGAAAACAGGACTAGTGTATAGATGAT
>BOPN01000008.1:1076197-1083697 GCA_017312705.2 Penaeus japonicus | reverse complement strand
GGATTTTGTATACAAAACAACATTCAGAAGTCAAAAGTCAGTATGTATATATATAATATATATATATATATATATATATATATATATATATATATATATATGTACATATATATATATATATATATATATATATATATATATATATATATATATATATATATATATATATATATATATATATATATATATATATATATATATATATATATATATATATATGTACATATATATATATATATATATATATATATATACATATATATATATATATATATATATATATATATATATATATATATATATATATATATATATATATATATATATATAACTGATGAGGAATTTGAAACTTTCATGAAACATACAAATAAAATCCCCCATTACAGATGTTTCTTTGTGCACCCCCAATGTTCTTCTCGCACACACCCAAGGAGCGCACATCACAATTTGGGAAACACTGCCTTATAGTATCATTTTATATGTTTCCAAAACATTACTGTAATTGTTTGGTAATCTTTCTTAATTATGATAATGAGTCACACACATACATTATATATATATATATATATATATATATATATATATATATATATATATATATATATATATATATATATATATATATATATATATATATATATGTATGTACATATATATATATATATATATATATATATATATATATATATATATATATATATATATATATATATGTATATATGTATATATATATATATATATATATATATATATATATATATATATATATATATATATATATATATATATATATATATATATATATATATATATATAATGTATGTGTAAGACTCATTATCATAATTAAGAAAGATTACCAAACAATTACAGTAATGTTTTGGAAACATATAAAATGATACTATAAGGCAGTGTTTCCCAAATTGTGATGTGCACTCCCTTGGGTGTGTGCGAGAAGAACATTGGGGGTGCACAAAGAAACATCTGTAATGGGGCATTTTATTTTTATTTTTCATGAAAGTTTCAAATTCCTCATCAGTTGGCAATGTAATAAGACTTGTGTTTCATGGATGCTTCAGTGGGGTTGATCCTTTCTCAAGGTTTGAAACTTAACTTAACTCTTAAGGCCATCGAGCCAGACTGCAGTTTAGTTTAGTTATTGCTCAAATCTGCACACTAAACATAATGGTATTACAGTTATGATATTAGTGTTATCTCTCAGTTATATTCTTTCTGATATAATTGTTATTTTCAGTAAAGCTTTGAATTTTGTAATTCTATGAAAATGTGATGGTGGAAATTTATGTTTGGAATCTTATATATACATTACCATTTGTGTAATTGCAGCTGAATATTGAATGAATCTTGAATGAGGAACCACTACTGCTTGCAGGCCAGAGAAGGAAGTATTCACATACTGGCCACATATGGAATGCTTTGAACATTCTCTTTTCAGGAACGCCTGGTGTGGGCAAGTCAACATTAGCACAACAGTTAGCCGAGAGGGCAGGGCTAGAATGGATAAATGTTGGAGACCTTGCAAAATGCAACAACTTTTTTGATGGCTATGATGAAGAAAGAGGTTGCCCCATCCTGGATGAAGATAAAGTAAGTGCTGATGATATTTAACAATTTACATGGAAGATAGAGTGATATTGTGTACATATGTACACATATATTTGATAAATTACAAAACAAAGACCTCTGCTGCTTTTGCTTTCAGTCAAACGAAAGTTTTTTTTTATTAGATTAACTAGTTGATCACCTAACGACATAACTGGTTGTTAGGGCGGGCATTCTACAACAATAGTGTCACCAGCTAAAGATTAGAGGGATGGGGAAAGGGTTTTCTCCACCCTCCGGGTAGTGCAGACTAACCCAAACAATATTTTTCCATAAATTCATTATGAAATGTGGGTTTAGGCTGACTTTGGAACCCTGTAGCTCTGGAGCTAGTGCCGTTACTTAATGATTGTGTGCGCGCTTCAACTGTGAGCAGATCCTGATGTAGCATCCTGTACGCATTGACTCCCATCTTTTAGGCCTGATTGGTGCCAACATGTATGTCATGACACCCATACACAATGGGTTAACCTATATATTTGCATTTTTTTATTAATTTTACATCCACTACTAATCTAAATGACTAAAAAATTTTGCAGAAACAATATAGGTAGAGTTGGGACATATGTTCCTGGTAACATTGTGTTACATCAGGTTGCCATTAATTGCTACTGCAGGTGGCAATCAGTACATGATAATTTTTAGATAAAACTTTATTAAAAGTGGCCATTTTGTAAAAGAGGAAAATGCAATATTTATGGAATCACATTCAAGATATTCCATAGTGTAAAATTGGATACAATTTTGGTAATATACCTGAAGTATTGTTAAAAGTGATTAATTATTTAATCCAGTGGCACTGATTAGCATGTACGCACGCCATGGCAAAACGAGGCCAAACCCCAAATAACATGTGTATTTACCATGGCTCAGCTTGGCTCATTGTGTCATGGTATGTATACATGCGGTGATATTTAAGTGGCTGAAATGTTTCTGCCTGTCTTCATTTATACTCTGTAATTTGCTTTAGAAGTATAGCTTTATGGTAAATCATAATTATTACTATTATCACCTTTATGATAAGGCATTATTAATCCTTTAACGATGGGTGACAAGATATCCTCTCAAGTGGTGGCAGATATTTTGTCGTGGTTAGCCTCCTGGCCAGCGTGCCGGGTTATCGGGCATATAGCACTTGGCCGTGGCCAGTGCAGGCAAGAATCGCGAGGCATTAGGCTTATGTGTTTGAAATATCCCGGCATTTTGACCATTTAGATCCAAAATAGCCCTGTCGTTAAAGGGTGAAAGTAGCTTGGTTAACCTAATATAGCTATGAAGACATATTTTTGGTAATATTAAAAAAAAAAAAATGCTTTTGATAATTTGAATGTTGATGTCCCTGTAAGCATCATTTTTGAGTGTCCGAATTACCACGTCCTGATTGGTTATGAAGTTATAGAAAATGTGTAAAACTCTTTTCTGGCTTATGTATCACATTAATAAAAAGAGAAAACACTTGAAAAATATGGTGTATATACTACAATATCACTTTATTACAACCTTCTAAAGGCAATAAAATAGAAAGTATATACACCTGACAATGAGGGTAATCAGCTAAATTATGTATTACACATTCTGGCCAACAGTTGTCCAAACATAAAGTATAGAATGATTATATTGTATGTGAGGTTTCATGCATAGCTACACTTATAGAATATAATCCCATAGTGATAAAGGCTCACTGCAGATATTTCCAAGCAGCAGACCAGCAGCTTGGAAACATACTTGGGGGCATTTGCTTAAATTATTTGAATGGTAGAACAATATGTTCCCATACCATTTCTAATATACCAATTTTGGCAATGAGCTTTAGTGATTAAAACGATGGTTCTAGCATAACTCCTTTCAACAGTAGACTATGCACTCTTCCCCTTTCCCTCCCTCCCTCCTTTCTTCTCATATTCTTTTAATATCTGTGCTACATACAGTAGTACTAAGTACATCATGTTATTTTTACTCACTTGCAGTGAATTAATCTTACAGATAATTGGTATAGATTTTCATTTAGGTAATATAAAACCAGCTTAAACAATTGCTGTTGATATCCCTTTCCTATATCATCATACATATCTGCTTTCATGGTTGGTCAAGTTACATTAATCATTTTTACCTTTTGCAGGTATTAGATAAGATGGATGATATAGTAGGAGAAAATGTTGCTGCTTCAATGGTTGATTGAGTCATGTTAATGATTTTTATATTTTGCAGGTTTTAGATGAGATGGAAGATATGATAGAAGAAGGAGGAAAAATTGTTGACTACCATGGCAGTGAATTCTTCCCAGAAAGATTCTTTGATATTGTTTTTGTACTCAGAACTGACAACACTGTGCTCTATGACAGACTTGCAGCCAGGTACTAGTAAAGTTCTTCACATTTACTAAATTGTATTTCAGAATTATATGTAAACGACTAACAGTTACTGGTAATTTAATAAGATTTATCATCATCCAATATTATTGGCATTATTTCACCAATATTGTTTTCAAAATGTTGTGTAACTCTCAACTGTTTTTTACTGCATAGTCAATATCGTAACATGTAAAACTGATAACTTGAAAGTGGAGAATTTGAAAATATCATCCTTTTAGGAAAGGAAATAAAAAATTTGACTCAAAAAGATTAGACACAGTTTCTATCTTTATGTGTACAAATTATGAAAAAAAAAAAATATATATATATGAAAAGTTTATGACTTGCTTTCCAAGTTTAATGAAATACTAAGATTGTTTATAAAAGTAATATTTTTAACATGATTGTTAAAAATATTTTACTTTAAAAATAAAACATTATTTCTTTTCATTTCTAATTCCCATTTTTTTTACAGAGGATACCAAGGGAAGAAGTTAGAAGAAAATGTTGAATGTGAAATAATGGCAGTTCTTTTGGATGAAGCTAAAGATAGTTATGCTGAAAATTTGGTCCATGAACTGTCTTCAAACACTCCGGAAGATATGGAAAGTAATATAGAAAAAATTATTTTGTGGATTGAAGCTTGGAAGAAGGAAAATGGTGTTTGAAATTAAAATAAAATAATTTGTAAGGTGTTATTTAGTTTTATTAATTCTTTCATAATATACAGAATATGTTCATACTATCTACAAACTGCTTATTATAAGTATTCAGCAGTGTAGTACAACTTGCCACAGGAATACATTATTAAGTATTCAGGATGTACACACGACAAAAATATGTGAATAAGTACTACAGAACATTTTATTGTATCATATGTAATCAGAATCTTCTTATGAATACATTTTTAAATATCCTTCGAATATTAAGGTTACAAACCATTCTTACAAAGAAATTACTGTTTTACCTCTAGCACGACCATTAATGACATGACCATATGCATCTGGTGCAGCCTCGAATGGGAATACTTTGTCAATTACCGGTCGAATCTGAAATATAAAGTTATTGATGTTAGGAGAGTTCAACTGTAAGAGTTAAACACAAGATCATGGAAGAGAACTACTGTACATTTCGTTGTACATTTACTTTCTGCATGAAAGGAGACAATGCATCCTGTTTTGGCTCTCCTAATATGATCCAAAACATGATCCTCTTCCCTATAGTCTGGTAAAGAAAGAAAAAGAGAGGAAAAAAGAGAGAGAAAGAAAGATAATAGTAAGGATATGGTGAGAATAGTGAGACTCTCTATAAGGGAAAATGGAATAATGGGAAGCTAACTGTGATCTGAAAATTATAATGTTACTGATATGAATATCAAAATAATAGCTTAGGTTGCAGGGTATATTAACTGTACTGACAGAATTCCTTAAATGTACAGAAAAAAACATAATTTTTTTTGTAAAAATTTGAAAATATTATGTCTATAGATTCGAAGATAGCTTCTTGTCTGTAAATATGCTATCTATGTAATAGGTATAAAGCTTTATGAAAAATTGTAGTTTCTACAGAGTGTATTTACCTTATTCTTTGACATCAAATTGGATATCTCCTTTAATGCAAATGGGTTTGGCATGTAGAAAGCCCATTTATATGCCTTGCCTTCTGACAAGGAAGTTACATTTCGACATGCCACTTGTTTCAGACTCTGGAAAAATAAAAACTAATCAGTATACATTAAGAGGAGGAAGAAGAAGAAAAAGTGTCATGAACAATATAAGATATATATATTGATCAGAAACTAGGATGACACTTTTGTGAGAAATCCACTCGATGAAACATCTTGGATTTCTCCTAATTATTGTCTCTACAATTTTTTTTTCAAGAAACATGTGCTAACTTCAAATACTTTGTTTACTCTAGTTTATAGTAAAAAATTATGAAGGAATTTTAGCCCCTACATAACAGGCAGATTTCGCTGGGTAGGATCACTTTCATATTGCGCCTTTCCTTTTGTTGAATTTTCAAGCTATTTATACCCTCAGCTATAATGGCCTATCACACCAAATGATGAGTAGTATCACTTTGCAAATCTACCATATATAGATAGGCTTATTTATCATACTATTGGTCTAGAAAATAATTGAGAACATATATTTAGAAGTGGCCCATTTTGGAAGGATTAAACCCATTGACAATTGGTTCCTTCCTTGTTTCTCTGTCTGCCTGTTGTCTCGCGGACACATCTGTTTTTCTTTGTCTTTATCTTTCTCTCTGTCTCTTGAAAAAAGAAGCTAAATGATGTCTGTACTAGATGATATATATATAATGACAGATTGTTTACTACTGATTAACTGATAAAGCAATTGGTTTAATACTTGATAGATATTTTATACATTAAATATACAAGATAAAAGAAAAATGATTAAATATTGTAAAAAAAAATATATATTCTTGATGTTACATTTTGCAAACTTCAGCATCCAGAGAGAGAAACACACACTGAAGGAACCAATCACTGATTGCTTTTAACCCATCTTTTATCCCAAAGATGGATCACTTTTGTAATGCATTCTCCCATTTGTTGAAATTACAAGTTAATTATTCATTCAATTATGATGACCTATTATACCAAATGCTAATTAGTGTCACTTTGCTGTTATATCATATATAGACTAATATTTCATACAATAAGTTTCATAGCGAGGAAACTTTGCATGACACATTGTGGCCTGCTTCACGCTCTTTCATTCACTCATTATAATACTCGAGCCATGTTTGTGCTCATGTTTGACAGTATTGTGAGACATATGTGCCATATGACAGGCTTTGTCAATGTTGCAGTCATCTAAAATTGTAGTATAGGATCCACATATCAGCTCATTAGGTTCTTTATACTCAGTGTGATATAAGTACTGCAGTTTTGTGGGAGGACAAAATGCAATTTTTTTTTTCTTCATATTTGTGTACTTTCATAAACAAATACGAAAGAAAAATCCATCCACAATCAAGATTACATGAAGAGATGGGGAAATGGAAGGAAACCTGTGTTTAGGACTGTGCTAGGAGAGAGTGGTAACATCTATGTTTGCAATTCTTAACTAAACCTGATTTGCTGAATATTATGGAAATTATAGTAATTTTGATTGTAATATTTATTATCACTCAATAAATAGAGTTATTTAGAGACTATTATCAGGATGCCCGCCATCAGGCCCAAAACTTGTGTGTCCGCAATGGGTTAAATTAGATTCTGATGAGTGCATCCATACCTTTAGAAATCCAGGCAGTATTCCCAGCTCATCAGTATTTCGCAGAAATGGTGGTGACAAGGTAACATATGAAGACCCCATCCATGGCTTCAATGCTTTTAGATAATCAAGGTCATCAGCACCAGCTGCATTAATCACAACATCAAACCTTGAGAGAGAAATATATTAAAATCAAGTATAGGATAAAACAAGACTTTGATTGATAGGTTATTTATACATGTTCATGTTTGTTTGGAAAGTTGTTAAGTTCATTTTTACCC
>BOPN01000008.1:1056197-1058697 GCA_017312705.2 Penaeus japonicus | reverse complement strand
AGATAATTGTGCATATGATTAAAAAGAGAGATGGATATATATATATATATATATATATATATATATATATATATATATATATATTTTATATAGATAGATAGAGAGATAGAGAGATAGAGATAGATAGATAGATAGAGATAGATAGATAGATAGTATAGAGAGAGAAAGAGAGAGAGAGAGAGAGAGAGAGAGAGAGAGAGAGAGAGAGAGAGAGAGAGAGAGAGAGAGAGAGAGAGAGAGAGAGAGAGAGAGAGGATGTGGGTATGTGAGGAAGGGTAAGATAAACGTGTATAGATAACACATTCCGAAACAGGCATTTTTCAGGCATATATCTTTTTTCAAACCATTGTTCTTTCTCAGTGAATAGAGATCAACCGTTTCTCAACTCGAATTCACACAACCCGCTGTGATGATAGGAGTATTCTCCATTCAAAGAAAACACATCCTCATTTTATCATAGAAAACGTGAGTGCCTGGCTAGGAGCCCACACTGAGATAATCAACGATCACTCCCTTGCTAGGAAGCTACCATAACATCAAGGGACATCTCCTAGGGTGATGATTGAGCCTGAGAGGTTACAAGTCGTGGGAAGAGGTAACAGACATTGGGCAATGAGTCGTGAGAAAACAACTATCCTATTGATAGATGTGTTACGAATGTGGTTCTCACAATTCCGCATTGTTAAGGTCTCTATCCCTAAAGCGCCTGTGAAAAATTATTGTTCTATTGATCGGGAAAATACTGTAGAAACTGCATGTGTATTGCTCATAGCAATTGCCTTCCCGCCAGACTCTTCTTCACTCAACAGCAGGAAGACTTTCATCTCCGTGTAATACGAGACACCGGGAATGGCGCAAGGACGATCCTGTCTCTCAGTGTGTATACTGGTTCTCGACTGGATCCACAATACCCCTACTTACACCATCTCGGTGCTGACACACTAATTCCAGGTTGTCTGCACAGCCTCCCACCGCGATCGCGTCAGCCTCCTCGTTAGGACATCCACCCCGGGGACGCCGTCTGTCCCGAGAGTCGCCACCAACACCGGGGGTCGATGTCCTGCGGTATGTCTCTTGTGCGACATCGATGGCTGCTGTTAGGAAGGTCCTTTCATCGGGGGGTTCCATGCTGATCCAGGGTTTGAGCTTCCGGATGAGGCAGACATCCAAAGATGCTGATGGAAAAGTTGTTAGTCTGATGTGGTACGTAACATATTATAATTGACACTTGCAACCTTTCTAGTTTTTCATGTTATAAATATAAACATGAATAATATTACCATGAGATAAAATGACCAGATTCATTGTTTTGTTTTCTGCCTATTATTCTAATCATCACTCCCACGACGCTCCTAAAGATAAAAGAAAACGACGGGAATGCTTGTATAGAACATACCACCTAACTAGTCGACTCCAAGTGGATCCTGACCACCTACAGAAGGGCCTTTGTGACTTTCAAGAGGACTCAAGCTACCGGCGAAACAACCCCGGCCACCTACAAAAGGGCTCTAGTGAGCAACGAGAGGAATCCAACGACCTACTTCAGGAAGACGGAGCAACTTTCAAAAGGTATCTCGGGTCCTACAAGAGGTCTCTGGTCACCAGCAAGGAAATTTTCAAAAGAGACCGAGGATTCGAGGCTGAAGGCTTTGTGTTATGAATCAACAGGTTGTGGCTCTCTGTACTATATCTCCGCTAAGAGTTTTACGGTCCCTGCTCTGTGTGTGCAGAAAACGACGAATGAAGAATGAAGCTGAGGTCGAAATGTTTAGAAGTCGAAGAATGCACAGCAGTCGGATGAATGGACCGCCTTTACATATCTTGCAATTATCATTTATTTTTATTTTTTTCAAATCTTGGAGAGTTTCATCCTGTGAAAAGAGTACCTTATTCTGCCTTTCATAGGGTTTAAAATTCAGATTTTGATTTACTTAAAAAAGGCAGGTATACCGAAAAAAATGATTTCAAATTATTCAACAACGTTCTGGTGACTTGAATTCTTTGCGAATGACTATCAAGTGATTTCCTTTGTTATCTTTAGCGATTTAGCGATGTTCCCCTCCTTCGCTTGCCTTTGTGACTGACAAAAATGCTTTCAGGAACTGAGTGTATAACGGTGTTGTAAGAGTAGTTGAAACAGGTTGTAGACTCTCCAGACTTCCCTCCGTCATGCTGGACAGGTTACGTACCCTCCACACTTCCCTCCCTCATGTACAAGAGTTAAGGTTCCTTGTCCTGAGGAGAATCAAGGGAGGGGAGAGACTTCCCACAGGTCGCGCGCCACGGTGGCCATCATGACTCACTGCCGGTCCAGATTCGTGCGCTCTCCTCCAGCTTTTTGCCGGGTGTGTCCTCCTGCAGGGGCAAGGCGGCAGTGATTGAGACATTTCCGGTGGTCTGAGATAACAGATGATTAACCGATCTCATGGAAAGGCAAAATGCTAAAGCGTTTATTAAAATTAATGACGCAAGGTATAATCTAAGTTCTTACGAAGGGATA
>BOPN01000008.1:1021197-1031197 GCA_017312705.2 Penaeus japonicus | reverse complement strand
GGGACTTTGTCTTCTTTCATGAGCACAAACTCGCGCTACCACACACACTCACACACACACACACACACACACGCACACACACACAAACACATGCACACACGCACACACTCACACACACACACAACCTCCTCCCCCCCCCACACACTCACCCCCCCCCCCCCCCCTTCCAGACACACATACAATGAAGCACGAGAGAGAGACTTCGGTTACCGTCTCTTTTATCTCTGTATTTACTTTTTTGAACTTTCACACGATCCCGAACCTCCGGGTGAGATTTACTGGAGATTAACCTCGGATTCGGGAGTAACGGTGAGAACTGGTTATTTTCCCAGGTAAACTTCTATGTGTGGCGTGATTTTTTTTTCTTTTTTTTTCTTTTTGGAGACCGACTACCTCGTTCTACCTTGATTTTGGATTGGTTTGCTGGTATGGAGAATTTGGTCCTTTATTGGGAAATGTATATTTCTTGAGATATTGTGTCCGTTAGATGGTAACTTTTTTATGCTTCTGTGGGTATTTTTTGTAATTGTTATTTTCGTCGTATTTCTTTTCTTATTCTTCTATATTTCTAATCTTCGACTTTTCCTATTTATAGTTTTTTATCTAATATTTGATCTTCGAATTCTATTTTTTTTCTTTTTCGTTTTAACATGCCCTTCTATAAATATTAAATCCAAAGAGCCTCAAGTCCCAAAGCTATGTATTGCCTTATGTTTATATATTTACTTCCCACACAACACATAACCTCTCTGTTGCCCTTGCCTTCCCCCCTCTTCCCCTCCCCTCTCTCCTCCACACACTCCCCTCTCCTCTTCCACCTTTCCCTTCTTATAACTCCATCTCCCCTTCCCCCCTTACACCCTCCTCTCCCTTCCCTCTCCCTTTTTCCACGGTAACATCCCCTCTCCCCCTTCCTTCAAACTTTCTCCCTTAACACCTCTCTCGCCTCTCCCTGTTTCCCCTTTCCTTCACACCCTCCCCATTTCCACCTCATTTTCAATGTGTACGTAATAAAATAGCCAAAATATGCGGCATAATATGTTCAACTTAACTTAAACAGTGAGGCTATGTTATCCTTACACTATTGTTTATTATATTAAATTCTCAATTATTGCTTGACAGTATGGGGGGAGATGGCAATACATCATTAAATCCTTGCATTTTGCAGAAGAAAATAATCAGAACGAACATGGGATTGGAGACCACAGATCATACTAACGGTTCGTTTATCAGTCTAAAACTGCTAAAATTCAACATTTACACTTTCGTATGCTCTGTCTATACTTATAATTACTTACATGACTTAATTGCATCTCCAAACGGCTTTTATAACAGCACAAACAACGTTTACTCCAGAAGAGACAACTTCAGACTGTACCCTCCCCTAGTTACATCTTCTCAATCCCAAAGACATATTACATATCACGGTGCCTTTATTTTTCAATGGCATTCCAATAGAAATGAAAAAAAACAACATTTTTGTCAAGTTTATAAACAGTTTGACATCCAATCTAATTAACAGAAACAATGCATAAACAATGTGAAATGAAACAATTAATGATGATAAGATTATTAAACTTTGTTTCGTGCTCTTTAGTCAAGGTTCCTCATCCTGTTTGAGCACATACTTGTTCAACTCTAAATCTATTAAAGGAATGTGATATCATGTTTGTTTTTTTTCTTTTAACTAAGAATATCATATTTATCCATTTACTTACACGTATATTGTCAACTATATATTTTCTCTTTTTAGGTAGATTCCCAATTTACTGTTTTTTTTATTATCATTATCATTATTTTTTTAGTATTCCGCAAACCCCTGTTATTTGTCTATTATTTGCCTATTCTCACTGTGATTTTATGTCATAGATAGTATATACTTTTTAAGGTCTAAAACAATGTATATGACTGTATGTGAATACATATTTGACGAAATAAACTATTTCAATTTCAAATTTCCGTCCCCCCTTCCCTCTTCCCCCTCTCCCCTTCTCCATCTCCCTCCCACCCTCCCCCTTATCCCCTTAGCATCGCCTCTCCCCCTCCTTCACCCCCACCCCCCTCCCCCTTCCCAAATCAGTGGCGGGTCGACAGATGTGCGGACCGTTTGCTCACACATGCCGACACTCCCAGCCAGCACGCTTCTGGCGCTCTTGCTCTTCTCGTTGGTCCTTGTTTGCCTTCCCTCTTGGAGAGATTTTTGGTATTGTTTTTCTTTATTTACTCTACTCATTTATTTGTTTGTTTATTTTTTTTGTGTTTACTTTTGATTTCTGTTCGGGTAGATTTTATTTTGTAACTGTGTTATCGATGATGTTGTTGTAAATAATCTTGTAGGTGGGTTGTAAATTATGTGATCGATTGTAAGTGAAAACAGATTTACACTTGGTTGAATCTTTTATTAATAAGATATTGAGATAATGACATTCGACAATATCTTGCATTGCGCTCTCAAATCACCGACTTTTGAAAAAAAGGTCAGAATCTATCTCTTTCTAGATTTCAGGAAATGCAATGCCACTTGCCTCACCACTGGCAGAATTACTACACCGTTGTAGGTTTTGGCATTCTTCGGTTGTTTGGTTGACTTCAGCCTAGTGTTGTCTTTGGTAATTTGTCTGAGACTCTAGGTTAATGTTATCAATATGTTGTTGGTTCTGGCATTTTCGCTTATTTGGTTCAGACTCCCGTTCATGGTTGCTGGGAAAGAAAGGGTACTGTAACAATTGATGATTGTGAATAAAAAAAGTACAACAGAATGAATTCCGTTAACAGTGAGGCAGATATCAACATTAGATTATTACGAGAGCATACCTTTTTTTTATCGAACAAAAAAAATATCACAACGTCTAACCGAAGCCAGTGCTTGAACACACAAAAAGACGGAGAGCGCGACTGCATCGCGTCCTGCGACATCCTGCGCCACAGCAACAGGTTTTATGAAGGGTGTAACCAGCGCTCGGGAAGGGGAGAGAAGGTGAGGACTTTGTCGCACCTCGGCTGATGAGGCAGCGGCGAGGCACCATTGTTAGTGCTGCCTTTGTTGTCTTGGAGGGGAAGGAACAAGCGGGCTGGCCGAGGGAGGGGAAGAGGGAGATGGAGGGACAGAGAAGGCAGACGGAGAAGGAGAGAGAGGGAGGGGAGAGGGAGAGGGAGAGGGAGAGGAAAAGGGAAAGAGGGAGAGGGAGGGTGAGGGAGAGCGTGAAGAGAGAGGGGCAAGGAGGCCATTCTCTCTTCGCCGCAGCACATTCATCCGGCCAAAGCACTCGGCCCTTGAGACGCTAGACGGGTTTCGAAGGAACTCTCCTCTATTGACAGTGTTGTGATAAGCGGCGGTGAGAGGAAGTTGTACTTTTAATGCACTTTCTACTGCTGGAACCTCGTTAGAATATCTGATGCTACATTACGAAATTCTGAGCAGTGAGCGTTATGATGGGTTGATAATATCTTCATTCATACAATTTTGATTAAATTGAAAATTTTGGACGAGTGCCACGTGCTGCTGAAGCTGATGACATGCTAGTTAAGGAAATGACCTTTGCTGCCCTACCTTGTACCCACGTCTGGTCACTCCATTACCGGTGTGACACTGTTGACTCGGAGTGCCCACATGTGCATCTGGCCGGACGGGGGAACAAAGTGTCATTTTTCACGTTCGGTCACTCCCTTCTCCTCTGGGTGGCACTGGGACACCTCACTGCCACCCGATGCTGAATATGTAAATAACAGGCACTCGAGATCATGCATTTTGAAGTCATGTCCAAGGTGTCATGTAGATAGAATAGTATATCTTACAAGTACAGGCAAAACCAAATATGGTATTAATTGTATGTTGATCAAAATGAAATTAATAACAGTGTAGAAGGGAAGTCGACAGAATAAAGTGTCAAACGCAACAACCAATTTCCAGTTTACAAATTAGTTAGCATGGAAGACACGAGACAAATAGGTCGGAAAATAAAACAGATACACTAGAAAAGAAAACCATAGAACAAAGAAATGCAGACACGTTCCGAAGAGGCAGAAGAAGAATAAACACAAGGTGAAGGAGGACAAGGTAGGGAAAGATAAACACGCAGGGGGTGGGGAAGTGGGGGGGGGGGGGGCAGATGCAGGCCGAGGCAGGACAGACGCGAAGACAGACACTGTCTTTGTAAACACAAGGCAAGGAGGAGTGATGAGGAGAGGCGTGGAAGGAGAGAGGACACACGTAGTATGAGGAAGTCCATAAAGAAAATGAGGGAGAGAAGTTCTTGGGTGAGAGTAGTTCAGGCACGCGAAGAGACAACCGCAAATTGATAACAGACGCGGGGATCAGATGGAAGGGAAGAGTGAACAAAGCTCGAGAGAGAGAGAGAGAGAGAAAGAGAGAGAGAGAGAGAGCGGGATTGAGAATAAGGGGAAAATTGTTTAAAAAATGAAATACAGGCAAATAGGATTACGTCTGGAGGGAAAATTGGAGAATTTCGAGTCTGCTTTTCCAGAAGAAGAGGAAGAGGAGGAGGAGGAGGAGGAGGAGAAGGAGAAGGAAAAGAAGAAGAACAAGAAAAATAGCAAGAAGGTAGACAGGATAGAGGAAAAGGAAGAAGAATGAATAGAAGGAGAGGAGAACAAAATGAAGAAAGAAGAACAAGGATAAAGAGGACGGGAAAGAAGAAACAAAATATAGGAAAGGAAGAGAAGATAAACTTTGTGCTTGTGACTTACTGGACTAGATTTCTGGGCTTATAGCCGGTGTCACCATTGAAGCCATACAAAGTCGAGAGTGTTAGAGAGAAAAATAGAACAAAATCGGACAAAGAGGTAGGGAAGAAAGAGAGAATGAGAGAGAGAGAGAGAGAGAGAGAGAGAGAGAGAGAGAGAGAGAGAGAGAGAGAGAGAGAGAGAGAGAGAGAAGAGAGAGAGAGAGAGAGAGAGAGAGAGAGAGAGAGAGAGAGAGAGAGAGAGAGAGAGAGAGAGAGAGAGAGAGAGAGAGAGAGAGAGATGTGGGGAAATGAAAACACGAAAATACGCAATAGAGGACCCAATTGGATACACCAGCTAAAAGAAAATAAGAGTAAACAGAAAGATAATGAAAATTTAGAAGAAATAGCCGGGGTGGGGTCGAAGGACTTTAGACCGATTAGGTGTCCGAATTACCAATACGAAAAGAGGTAAAAGGGGGGGAGGGGTCAATATAAACAGGCGCACTTACTCCAAACAGAGAGCAGGCAACGAGAGACAGTTAATAGCAGTGAGTTCCCAGTAAGGTGAGTAGAAGCAGATGGACAGTGACAATGAGATCGGAACTGGTTATGTACGGGTTGTAAATTCATCGATTTTTCATAGATTCTGACCGAGTGCAGAATATAAAAGGGGATTCGTTTATGCATAACGCAGATGATGCGGAATATTTGATTAATCGGATCAGTATTGATTGTATGAAGGCTGTATGAAGTATTGTATAAAGACTGTATGAAGGCGAAAGTTTGGATACTCGTACGATAGAATGTCTAGTATTCTTGTAAAAGTATTGCCATCTTTCCGTGTATTGTCATCGTCGAGAACTTATCGTCAATATATATATATATATATATATATATATATATATATATATATATATATATATATATATATATATATATATATCATCCTGTTTCATAAATGTGAATGGGTTTGCATTGTATATCATGTTTTCCTGTTCGACTATGTTGTGTTATCGATCAAATTTTCAGTAATAACCACTTTGTTTACATCACTTACAGGTGAACTTTTTGTCTGTAATCATGTTAGATTGATATGAACTTATAAGATTGCATTTTATTGAACACAGGTTGAACATTTTAAGAAATGAAGAGCCCTTTCCAATGAAAAATTGATTATAACCCACCACTCTATTACAGATAGATTAAATAACAGAGAGAAAAGTTAACATTTTCTCTAGCTGCTTTACTAGCTTCCGGCGTTATGAGTGTCCCTTGGTAACGGGGTGGAGGAACAGCTGTGTCGTCACTCACAACTCTCATTAACAAAGGCAGGTCAATCCGTGCCTGCTCGTGCTGACTGTGGGCACGTGCTGCCCGGGACGCCCGATTTGGGAAGAGGGGGTTGGCAAGGGGACGAGGGGTTGGGGGATGAGGACGAGGGGCAACGTTAGGGCGAGGTGAGAGGTTACCGTAGGGGTTACAGTGCTAATTCACAAGTTGGTGAACAGCTTCGTGGAATACTCAGAGGCATATAAAGCTTGTCTGCTGTTGGATGGTGGCGAGTAGTAACGATGAGTAACAGAGTAGGCGAAGTGGAGATATCACTCTCGTGAAAGGTGGCAATCACAGGGATGTCACTGTAATTTCCTTACTTGTGGGTTAAATCACTGTAGTGTATTGGTGTTTCCAGCAGGCGGCCACTAGCACGCGCAGCTGCCACGGGCCACCACCTGCCCCAACGTTCAAATGTGGCGCTGGACGCGAGCACGCGCGATCATTGGCCTAAATCGATGACGTCACAGGCTCGCGCGTGGGTATTGGCTTAAAGACATGACGTCACGCTGTAGAAGCTCACCTATTGGCGGCGCGTGCAGATTTGGCGCGTGCCATGTGCAGCCGAGGCTATATAAGTACCCCAGACTGTGGCACGTGCGCAATAGTGCATCAATCTCGGCGCCGCGTCCATGACATCTGTTCAGGCAAACAAATTCTTCGTCACATCGCCGCGGAAGACACAAGATGACTCCTACACCAACCTCCTCGAAAGAGCATATCGCTCGGCCACCCAAAAAGAGGCCGTTAGCTCTGTTCAACTACACGCTCGATTCCATGCAAGGTAAGCTTCAGTAAATTTCATATTATTTGGAAACACTTTTTGTGCTCGTATTGGTGATTAGAAGGAGAAACTCTGTGTTCTGAACACAAATTGTAGTGATTTAAGATTATTCAGTTTGGGCGAAGTTTTGGAAGTATTTCTACCGACCATAGAGTAAAACGTACTAATTTATTTATTAATTTGCTTACTTTTTCCAAAGTTAGGCATCTGATTTCCATTATTTTTAAAACGAACTCGGTGTTTACAAATGTGTTGTCATGTTTTGCAGGATCTGAGGATGAGCCACAGGATCTGAGCATGAAGAGCCGAAGGGTCACCACGCCCACACCCGTAATCACAACGCCCACACCCCCACCTCCTCCCGCCCATGTCAGAATTCCCTCGAGCCCTCCTCCCGCACCGCGCCCTTCTGTCTCCACGCCTCTGCTCCCGCCCCGGTCTACCCCGGACGTCAGCACGCTTTTGGGTCTTGTAGGGGGCAGCATCAATCTCACCACCAACATCACTAACAACAATAACATCTCATGCAACACCAGTACCAGCCCAAGTTACTCTAATAACTTCAGCATCAACACAGACAGTAACTTCAGCAGTAACTTCGCCGCCGCGAATAGCAGTCTGATGAGCAGTGCTGGTCTTCGCCTTATCAGCGAAGTGGCGGCTGCCTGTGGGCGGCCTACGGTTCTTCGGGCGCCCGGAGGGAGCGGGGAGACGCACAGTAGCCACGCCAGCCCCTACGCCCCCCCGACGCCGAGGGACCCCTTACGCCATGCCATTCGAGACCGCCAGTCGAGCGCTCGGCCGTGGCACTACCACCCATATCTCCCACTCGGTGTATACAACCTTCCCTCGCATCTGCAGTCCCCCCGCACGTCCACGAGTGTGCGGAAGGACATTAGGGACATGAGCAGCGCGGCGGTGCGGTCCAGAGCAGGCTCCGTGTCTCCTCCGGGCGAGACAGGCTCCAGCAGCAGCGAGAGCAGCCCTGAGGTCCAGCAAGATGGCCGGACTCCGCGTCTTTCGTGTCCGGACTGCGGCCGTCGTTACGCAACCATGGCCGGCCTGGCTAAACACCGACAGTTCCATTGCTTGAAGGATGCCGGCAGATCCTTCGGCTGCAAGCACTGCGACAAGGTGTACACGAGCCTGGGCGCTCTCAAGATGCACATCCGCACCCACACCCTGCCGTGCAAGTGCCACCTCTGCGGAAAGGCCTTCTCGCGCCCCTGGCTCCTGCAGGGCCACATCAGGACCCATACTGGTGAGAAGCCCTTCCAGTGCTCACAGTGCGACCGCTGCTTCGCCGACCGCAGCAACCTCCGTGCTCACCTTCAAACCCACACCGACGTCAAGAAGTACGCCTGCCGCACGTGCCCTAAAACCTTCTCCCGCATGTCGCTCCTGGTGAAGCACGAGGACCATGGTTGCCCCGGCGTGAGACCCGCACGTCCCTTGGCGCTGGCCCCCGCCCCGACAGTGCCCCTGTGACGCCCATGAAACGCCCACACTTTATCCAGTGTTGTTACCAGTGACACCAGATAATAGTTTGACACTTGCAAGATAACCATTCAGGTGCTATTGAAATCGGAATCAAATCACCATTTACGTGCCACATATAACGCTCGTTAAGGTTATGCTGCAAATGACAAGGGAAGAGCACGGTCCGGTCCACTCGTGCCAGTACGTAAAGTGCCAAAGTGTCACGTAGTTCTGACAAATTGCTACGTCTAGTCATGCCACGCCCATCGTAGGTCTGGCTGCCTCGGAAAGGGGGAACCACAGAATATCCCAGAGCCATAAAATCTTACACAGAAAAATGAAATTATTCTCATATATCGTGAACAAAAACCTCGGACTAACCCAAAAATTCTCAAAGAAAAAAAAAAAAGAAAGAAGAAAAAAAATCTTTAGCCTCGATGCCACAGCCTGGACAATGGCATCGGAATGTGTAAATGTCCCCGTGCCTCGCTTTCGCCCGAGGCCAGGTGTTCCCCCTTTCGAAGTTCGCCGTTCCCGAGAGCTTTACCTGAGACCCCCACGCCCAGACCGGGTCTTCTCAACGTACCTGCATTCCACCAGTCCCAACCATTGTGTTGCTGGTGGGGGAGGGGCGGGAGGGACACTGAGGGGGGGACACCGTGGGAGTTGCCCCCTTCAGGATGGGAGAGGGAGGGGAGGGGTTATGGGAATGGGAGGGAGAGAATGAGTGGGTCAAGAATGAGAGAAGCTGTGTGAGATCTGTGAGTGTGAAGGGGTAAGTGTGAGAGAAAAGGGTGACGCCATGTGAGAAGACACATGAGCAGAGAACCAGTGTGATGAGTGGATGGAAAACAAAAATTTATTTGATGGACAACGCATGCGTAGATGCCTGAACGTCGGATATTACTGAGTGAATGTTGAGCTGAATGTGAACAAGACTCAGAGTGTATTTAAAATACCATCGAGCTGTCGAATGTGACACGCTCACCCTTCCCGACCATGACTTTCCAAAGGACTGGACTATATATATGACTATATATGTATCAAACTGCCTTCCCATGCTGTCAGAGCCTTATATATATGCTGTGACTCGCTATGCCAAGCTGACTCTTTAGAGACACAATGTCGCTTATGTTTTGATAATAGATGAGACATTACTGTAAAGACACTTCCTCTAAGAGTCCAAATGGAATACTATTTTTTGTGCCAATGTGATTCGGTGCCTTCTTCTTCACTGTCTTGCTGTTGTATATGCAGATTCACTATAAAATACTTCCTATGTAATATGTATATCTATAGTATATCTATATTTTATACATCTTTATAAATAAAGATTACGAAGCCTAAACATATCATACTTTATCTCACCCCAAGAAATAAAACTCTACAGTCTCTCAAACATCAGGTTATCGAAATAAAATCTACGGGAGACAATACGCCCAATTTCCAAGGACACTAACGAACAAAATTCAAAGACACACACACATAAGATTCAAGTTCCGTCAATGGAGAGGACAACAAAAGAGAAAGAAATAAAGAAAAGGAAAATGAAGAACTGAATCCAGGTAGCGTCTGAACCGACCCTAATCCATCTCTAATCCGTTAATCACCGGATGATAAAGATAATGGCATTTAAATACCATCATTTACGAAGCAGCGGAAGTAGACCTTCAGCATTTACAAACCTAGAGTGCATAGAGCTAATCATATCATACATTGG
>BOPN01000008.1:1013697-1016197 GCA_017312705.2 Penaeus japonicus | reverse complement strand
CTTTGAGTAAGTCTCACGTAGGTATCGCATTGTGCCTTTGGAGTCGCTCCTTTAGTCTGCCGCCGTCAATGGAGCCTCATTTTTGCTTGCATCATCCTCGGTAAAACCTTATTAGATGAATGATGCAAACCGGACTGAATTTATTTTAAACCAACGAATCCGGATAAACATATCTTTCGTCTAACGATTTCCTCCCGATTTGCATATCACCATTATTGCTATTGTAATGGATCATTGTTGTTGTATAATGATTATAATTATTATCATCATTGCCATTATCATCATCGTTATCATCATTATTATTATCATCATCATTACATTTCTTATCACCATGATTATCACTATCGTCATCATCATCATTGTTATAATTCTATCATTACCATCATTAACATTGATATTACCGTTATTAATATTACTATCATTACCGTTATCATTATTACTATCATCATCATTATTATCATCATTGTTGTTTTTATCAATAGTATAAAATCACAGCCATTGCCATTATTTTATCAACATATGGATCACTTTTTTCTGATTAATTCTAAAGAAAATAAACTAGAAGATATTACTCAATGACGCACCGAACCATCCTGAAGAACAAAGAAAGAGTTACGAGAAGATGTTTTCAACAAAAATAAAACTTAATATGCTTATATGAATAAGTTACAGAGTAATATTTCACAAAGACGCTCTGCCGTGTTAGAACGGGACGTGCGCCCTCGTAACCCTGTCAATACGTGTATAAAGCTATTAGGAACATATGTTTTCCGTCGTAGCGCCAGTTAGCTAAGCGCTCCCGACACGATCAAACACGAATATGCAAATAAAAAGTATGCGATTCGTCCGTGCTGAGCCACCAAACGTTGTCTCATCACGCGAGGCTCCCATTTTACGAGTCATGTGCCCTTTTCGTATTTCGTACTATCATTATGCTGTTGGATGCGTTGTTATGATGATTAGTCTGTGTCAAACGTGCATTCTTATCCACAAGAAGTAATGATTTTAGTTAAATGTGTATCTATTATACACTAAAACCAAATATTTCAGTTAAACGGGTCTTACATTAAGCTTTAAAAATTCATTCTTATTGAGATCACCAACTCAAAGCACCATTTGCACGAAACACTAACATTAACATCCGCACGGCAGGGACATGCAAAACAGATACGCAATTTATCTCAATGACGCGGTCGACACCAATGCGATATATATCTGCGTTCTAGTGTTCGGTGCGACTTGTGTCACGACAAACCGAAATGAAAGAAGGGAGATATTTATTCACGAAAAAGAAAGAAAGAAAAAAAACAGATGGTGAAGAAATAAAATGAATCAAAATGTACATATAGAGATAGAGAAAACAAAATTAAATAAAATAAAACGCCGTAAACGAAATAATGAAAAAAACACAATTAAGCTCAGACAACAAAAATCACCCAAAGAGGCACCAGAAGATCCTCAAAGAAAGCGGCAAAAAGAACAGGAAAAGGACGAGAAAAAAGTCTAAAAATACTTCCCTCGGTGTTCTAGCTTCACCTCGCTCGTGTTCTCCCCGTGACCTCTGCAATTAGCGGGTTCCGGCACGTTTTTTCCTGTGTTTTGTTTCCGACTTGGAGTTTTGGGGTCAACTGTAATGACTCCTGTTTTGGGTGGGTATGGTTAAGGGCTGAGGGGGAAGATTGGAGGAGGGAACGAGGGAGAAAGAGAGAGAAGGGGGGAGAGGGAGAGGAGGAGGGGAGGATAGGAAGATAGAGAGGGGAAGTGAGAGAGAGAGAGAGAGAGAAAGCCAGAGTCAAAGACAGAGAAAAAGACTAACAAAGTCAATGAGAGAGACAGAAACAGAGACAAAGACAGAGACAAGGACATAGAGACAGAAAGAGACAGAGACAGAGACAAGGACAGAGACGGAAACAGAGACAGAGACAGAGACAAAGACAGAGAAAAAGACAGACAAGGACAGAGACGGAAACAGAGACAGAGCCAAAAAGGGACAAGCGCAAGAAGAAGAATTAGAAAAGATAACAAGCCTCCAGAGCGATCGCATGTGCACCAGCTGCTAATAGCCTCAACGTCGAGTGCAGAGACACTTGACAGAGTCGGAACGATCGCGCTCCCAATACACTCGCTCCTCCGACGCGTCCCGATATGGCGGCAGACGCTCGTGGACGCTCGTGAACACCGATTTAAAGAGAAAAACAACTCGTAAAGGGGATTTAATGGCACGCAACCGCAGCCAGGGATTAAGGGGAAGTGTCCTCCGTCGTCACCAGGTCATGAGGGGACCGAGGGGAGCAGGTGAGAGGAGGTAGGAGGGGGGGCCGAGGGGAGAAGAGGACTTGGAGGGGAGACGGAGAGGGGAGAAGCGGAAGGAGGCCAAGTATGTTAAAAAAGGGGAATGGAGGGTCTGGTGGAAAGAATGAGGCGAGGGTGAAGGATAAGAGACAGAGGAGAAGAGGAGGAGGAGGAGGAGGAGGAGGAGGAGGAGAAGGAGTAGGAAGAA
>BOPN01000008.1:988697-991197 GCA_017312705.2 Penaeus japonicus | reverse complement strand
GAGACAGGCGCCCTGCAGCGAATCCAATTTCCTCAGCGGTGATTACGGGGACCCCCTTTGGTGTTCAGGGGGCGGGGCACTCGACCCCCCTTATTTGACCCCCTCCCCTCCCCCGTCCGCCGTATTCTCACCTTCCCCCACCTGGTAGTAGCACCTGTGGATTTGATTTGATTATTTGATATTGAAGGGAGGTGTGAGGGCGGGGAAAAAGGTTGTTTTTATCTCTCAGATTTGGATTGTATTTTATAGATAGTAAGCGCGATTCTGATTTTGTTGTGTTCAGAATGATGACACAACAATAATCCTATCATGAAATAACGTTGTCTTACTTACTATACATGATAACAAATAACATCGAGTTTATATGGCGTTATATCTTGTCCCACAACGAATCGGTCTTAAAAGGTAACAAATCTAGAAAAAAAGATAACTTTGTGAAGGATCCCCAAAAAGTGTAAAAAGACAATAGAGCAAAAATAAGAGGAGAAGAGCCACAAATCCCACAATCAAACCCAAGACAAAGGATTACTATGAAGGAGGTTACGTCTCGCCAGGTGCACGGAAGGCAGGTCGTGTGGGCGCGCGGTGGGCGGGCACCGCGGCTCCGACACCTTTGGCGACCGCGTCCGTCGTGCGAGGCCGCAGGAGGGCGATGGGAGGCCCTTCGTGGTCAGCGAGAAGGAGCCCTGGCGCTGTCAGGGGCCACTTAGGAGGGGACAGTCAATGGAGGTTCTAATTGTCGTCCTATAAATGCGAGGCATTAAAGGGATCAATGACTTTCCGTATAAATGAGATGCTTATTTTATAAATATGGGAAATTCATAACAAAATAATGTTTTCGGTACATGATCATTGAGACTGTGTTCAACTATTGAGCTTGTGTTCAACAGCACGGGGCCTTACGGAGGCAGGTGGACCGGGCGACCACACAAGCTTCTGTTCACCTACTGGGCATCGAAGCCCTTACTAGGAAGACAAACGGGCTATAAAGGTGACATTACCCTATAAATCTAACCTAAAAACGCCCCTCCGCGACATTACGGTTTGCGCATCTGTCCTCATCGATTTAGTCAGTTCGACAAATCACTTGGGTTTTGACCACTCTATCTGATAGTTTGCCAACTTCGGTGTCAACATGGGTGGTGTGGGCGTGGAGTGGGCGTGGTTCAGCCACCCTGCTGAGGTCTCGGATGGTTCGGGAGGTCACATCAGGTCAGCTAAGATGATAAAAGATTGTAATGCAAAGACAATGGTGGGCATTGTTTCTGCTATTTATCTCCAAGTTTATAACAATAATAATGAATGAAATATAGATAATGACGCTGCCACTATATCTATCAATATACTACTTCAACAATGGTTTTTGCTAATACAATAAACTGCTGTTGCTACAATTTTTACTACCAGCCATACTATTACTACTCCTCCTATTACTACGACTACTACTACTACTATTAATACTACTACTACTTTACTACTACAACTATTATTATTGCTGTTAATACTATACCTATTACTACTACTATTACTTCTACTACTACTTTACTACTACTACTATTACTACTACTACTATTATTACTATTACTACTACTGCTATTACTATTACTATTACTACTACTATTTTTACTACTACAACCCCTACTACTACTACTCTGCCGCTGCTACTGCTACTCCTACTCTGACTACTATTACTACTACGACTACAACTGCTACTAATTCTACAACTAGATTGATTATTGTAACTAACACGACTGCTGCTACCATTACAACTACAGCCATTTATACTAATATTACATGTACTATACTATTACTATTAAAGTTAGTGGATTTACACTCATCAGTAAATTAAATCTTGATCACTACCGCTGGAACAAACAATGATGAATGTAGTTGTTATGATGATGATTTTGATATCAATATCAGTGATAATGGTTTAATTACGCCGATGATGATAATGATACAAATTATAGTAATAAGGGTGATGATAATGAAGATAAAGAAAATTATAATAATAATAATGGCAACAACGATGGTGATGATAATGATGATGATAGTGATAATGGTACTAATAATGATCATAGTAATGATGATAATAATGATGATTATAGCAATAATGGTAATGAAAGTGATGCTAATAATAACAATAATGAAAATGATAATGATGACAATGCTAACAATGATGATAATAATACCAATAACAAAGATGATAATGATAATGAAAATGGCGATGATATTGAAAATAACATTAACGAAAGTAATAATGTGAGCGATAATGATAGTGGTAATGATAAAAAATAATAATAATGATAGTAACCACGATGATAATAATAATAATAGCATTGATATGAATAGTGATAATGCCATTTATATGATTTGAATAGTATTGTTGACAGAAATCAGAAATAATAAGGATGTTAATACTAAAGATAACAAAACAGTTTCCTTTCAGTACTGATATTCATCATCATTATTGTTATCATTATTACTGTCACCAATATTA
>BOPN01000008.1:981197-983697 GCA_017312705.2 Penaeus japonicus | reverse complement strand
TCCAGGGGCTTTGTAGGGGCTGAGGGCGTGCAGAGGAGAGGCGGTGGACAGGCAGGTTAATGACAGCGTTGTGACAAAGGTATGGTTGAGCTGATGTGACGACGCTTAACAAACGGTGGACAGGACATTCGCTTTATTCTTTCACTATTTACATTTACTATGATTTCTTTAGATGGATACTGGTATTGTTGGAATTATGAGATATACACATTTTAAGAATATTGCCTTAATTCATTTATAGTACAGTACCTACGCCTCTTCCACACACACACTCACAGATATATGTATATATATATATATATATATATATATATATATATATATATATATATATATATATATATATATATATATAATATATGTGTATATATATATATATATTTATATATATATATATATATATATATATATATATATATATATATATATATACATATTTATATATATATGTGTGTATATATATATATATATATATATGTATGTATTTATATGTGTATGTATGTGTATATGTATGTGTGTGTATATATATATATATATATATATATATATATATATATATATATATATATATATATATATATATATATGTATAGATATATATGCTTATATACACACATACAAACAGATATTTTTGTATGTACATATGTATATGATGATAATATCAATGGTAGTAATGATTAAACTACTTCTACTATTTATAATGAGTATGAAGATGATAATGGCAACGATAGTAAGAACGATAGCAATAAAAATGATATTAATAAAGCAAAATAAACGCACATAAACCCAGCCATAATCCCATCCAAGGTTATGAAAAATCGCGCTTGTTCAATAACGATACGGGACATCGTAACGACACAGGCTTAAGGATCATTTATTGTTGTTTACGGCCATTGGGACGGATGTTACGCGGGTGATTTCGGTGGGCGTGCGGCGCTCGGTTATGGTGGGCGGTCTTTTGGTGTGTTATTCATGTTTTTGTTTTTGTTAGTTTTTGTTGTGATTTGTTGTATTTTATTTAGGGTCTGTTTTTATACTCTGATGTTTGTTGTTATTGAATGATAAAACAGTATTATACAACGGCAGGAAAATATATGCATAGGAGGATTTCACAATTGTTTGATATATAGATAAACTTATTTTGTGTGTGTCAAGTAATGTTGATTTTGTTATTGTCGTAAATTTATGTTAGAATGATAACACATTAATAATGAATAACATGATATTATGATAATGCTGGAACACGTATTTTCATGATTGATTTTGTTACTGCCGTTCTTTCATCACTATCATCATTATTATGGTTTATTGTTTTCTTTTATGCATAAACCATGTACTATGTAACAACATAAAAATGTCAGTTATTTTCACTAGCTTATCACGAAAGTCATCACTGCTGCATGCTTTTCTTATCCTCTTCATCCTCTTGTGACTATCATTGTTATGGACGCTATTATCGGTCCTTATCTCCGTTTTGTTAAAAGAACGTAGGCCTGACAAAGAGAAGGGACGAAAGCAACATTCCTTACGCAAACAACGCATTCTCGCAAGAAAGACCTTTTGTCTCCATGGCAATTTACAAATCTTGGAACGCATCTGCCCATAATACCTAAAAATGGATCTCCGCGATGTTTTCTTTCCAAAGCCCTCTCGTCAGGGGCGTCTTAGGCACTCTGAGTAAATGGCCGAAGAAACACTGCTGTGCTAATCCTATCCGACGCAGGTGGCCTCAGGGGGGCGGAGAAGGGACCGAGGGGGGGGGGGGGGGGGGACAGACCCAGAGCTGCTGTCCCTGGTTGCGATGTTTATCTGTGTACAAACAACTGTAGCCGGCTTATCTTATCGCATCAGACGATATCACACCCACCTGGACCCCGTGAAAGATCAGGTTTCTTGAGGATAAATTTAGACATTGTGGAGGGGATGGGCGTGCCAAATGATGTTAACATATTTTTGGAGTATTTGCTTCCTTTCCATAAATAACGCAGTTTCCTGGAGCGAATAGTAGAGAGGGAATTGCCATCACAAGTTTACCTGATAAAAGACATACCTTTAATTAGATAGAATATACTCAAACGAAGCTAGGAAGACACATGCAGCCCACAAACCAGGAGTATCTAGAGGAAAGAGTTCAATGAAAAAAAGTAAAATGGCAACGAATTACTTTTTTTTTTCTCTCGCTGGCATTTCCTCTTGTATGAAAGTTGAATGAAAAAAGTAATGCAATGTTTCTTACTCACGAAGGAATTATGTGATCATATTGGCATCAATGCAGAGAAATGGAAGGAATGGGTAGGAGAGAATAAGAGAGAGAGAGAGAGAGAAACTCAGATTCAGATTAATGACAAATCGCCAGGAGTAAACAAACCGCACGTTGGTGGAAAAAAAAACCTGTCGTCCAAGTTTTAAACAAACAGAAGATCAATGATTCACTCTCGGCGAACACCAGCACCTGAACACATACAAAAAGGAAAAGAAAAAAAGAACAAGACCCCGAAAA
>BOPN01000008.1:973697-976197 GCA_017312705.2 Penaeus japonicus | reverse complement strand
AAAACCGAGTGAAAGAGGGAGATAGATAGATAGATAGATAGATGTAGAGAGAGAGCAAGAGAGAGGCAATGGAAGAGAGAGAGAGAGAGAGAGAGAGAGAGAGAGAGAGAGAGAGAGAGAGAGAGGAAGAGAGATAGATAGAAGAGAGAGAGAGAGGGGGAGGGGGTAGAGAGAAAAGGATAGAGATAGCAAGAGAGGTGATATGAAAGAGAGAAAAAGAGAGATGTAAATACACGGACAAAAAGACAGTGAGGGATGAAGATAAAAGCGAGGAGAGAGAGAAGAGAGACATCAAACACCAGTGGTAAGGGCGAGGTGGTCCATTCCAACGCCTGATTGACACCTCGCGACAAATGCGCCGAGATAAAATCACCCTAGAATCACCCTAGCGTCACCCTCGCCCTCACCACACACTGCGATTGTCCGCTTCTCTGGAACCGGTTGGGTGTCTTCCTAAAAATTACGAGCCTGGAATAACACGGGCTCAAGTAAATACATTTCGACATTTTTTTTTAAGGAATCTTCTTTTACAGCATATATTTCCGAAGAATCTGATAGGATTGGAATCTCTGAACCTTTCACTCTTAATACGGAACTAAACACTTGAGTTTCTAATGATTCGAAGGTTTAAATCTCCTCTGGTGTCTATAGATTTCACATAAAGACATCCCGAACGCTGTTAAAGTCCGCGGTAGACAATAGATGGCACTGATTACCTCCAGCCTGGTTACCGCCACCTGTCGGCCGCACGTGGACACCACATCCTTATCGATGCTCGTTTGTTTTTCTGACCACCATGTTAGGACACCAAGAGTCCTTTAGCTTTCTTTTTTTAATCGAGGAGGATGCAAAGGTCATTTGCTACTTGTCACAGATACCATCGGCGACTTGGTTTGATTTTTGTTTGAAATCCGCATGTGTTTTTGTTCTGTTTTTACATAAAGAATAACGAACCTATTCCATTTAGCAACGTAAATCGTGACGTTCCATTATTTCACGGTATCCAGCTACATAAACTCTCTTGTTAATTCATCTCAAAGTATTAACTCCAGTGGACACCCTACCCGCACAATACATTTCAAGAGCCAAGCGTAAAATAATCAGCCATTCTCAGGTTTCCATAGATGTGATCAGTCACAGACCCAGCAAGAGAGAGTGACAGAGCCAGCCGCCAAGCCAGCCAGCCCGTATCCCCTTCATTCACGGACTCACCGAGATGTAAACAGATACAGAATTATCTTTTCCCCTTGGCATCATTATTGTCTGTGTTTAAGCGGGAGATTCTAAAGCGGGAGTTAAAGAGAAGGAACGCGGAGACAGAGGGAGGAGAGAGAGAGAGAGAGAGCGTGCTTGTGTGTGTATGTTTCGAGAGATAGAGAGAGAGAGCCCGCGTGTGAGGAAGTTTATGTGTGCGTCTGTGTGCTTGAGAGAGAGAGAGAGGGGGGGGGGGGAGAGAGAGAAATAAAGTATGATGTGTGTGTTTGAAAAAGGAAGAGACAGAAAGTGATATATATATATATATATATATATATATATATATATATATATATATATATATATATATATTACATATATACATATATATGTATATATATTACATATATACATATATATGTATATATATACATATATATATATATTACATATATACATATATATGTGTATATATATATATTATGTATATACATATATATGTATATATATATATATATATATATATATATATATATATATATATATATATACATACACAGACAAGCACATACACACACACATACACATATATAGATAGAGAGAGAGAGGAAGAGAGAGTGTTTGTATGAAAATGAGAGAAAGAGAAAGAGTTAAGAGAGAGAAGGGGTTGAGAGAGAGAGAGAGAGAGAGAGAGAGAGAGAGAGAGAGAGAGAGAGAGAGAGAGAGAGAGAGGGAGGGAGAGAGAGAGAGAGAGAGAGAAGGAGAGCTAGATAGAGAGAGACGAAGGGGAGAGAAAGAGAGAGAGAGAGAGGGCAAAGGGCTTTAATACCACGATAATTAATGCGTCACCTGTATATTTTACTGGTAGCCCAGCGTGGGACCTGCATTTTATTAGTTCTTGTCATCTTTCCGATACTAACCTTACCGACGTTCAGTTTTCAGTTATTTTCGCTCAAAGATCGATCTCATTTACCTCTTCTTAGGGACATTAGCTACGAAATATATGAACCAAAAGAGTTAGTATATCATATGGAAATCAAAATCCTTGATGATAAAGAAGAAAAACGTAGGTAAACGTTGAGACACAAGCAAGAAGTGACCGGACGATTTTGAAACGGACGAATTACCTTTTGAAACGGTGTGCCCGTGGGGTCGAACCTACTGATTTTTTTTCATTCACTCGCCGGTTTTTTTTGTCGGTCTTCTCTGGCTACTCCTATTTATCACATTTCTCATTCTTCTGCTTGCAAAGGTCGACCCCTTCAGCGTCCACCCCGACCTTTTTTTTCGAAGCCGAGCGCCGCGT
>BOPN01000008.1:946197-948697 GCA_017312705.2 Penaeus japonicus | reverse complement strand
TACGAGTCGAGAGGGTTAGGCATGAAGCCAATATGAGTCGCGATGAATAAGGCGTGTGATGATTGTCCCCATTCAGTTATGTAGTTATGATGAGTAAGAGTTCATCAATCTGCGTGGTCATTTTTTTTAGGAATAATGGCTCCCGATGTTACTAACGTAACTGTCGAAAATGTTTTGGCTAAATGCTGGTTCTTCTGGTACTCTTTTTGTATATTTTCTACTTTTGCTTTAATTTCCCGTAGACTCTGTTAAAAAAAAAATCATATACAGAATATTAGGAGGCGAGGCATCTTTGTCTATTCTTGATTAGCCAGGCCATCTTGTATGTTTCTCTCCCGGGCTCACACTTTCCCTGTGTCAGGAGGGTGGATGACCACAATCTGAAAATACAACAGCGACGTTCATGCGCGCGTGCGTCTCTGTTCCTCTGTGCTTGTTTTTGTGTGTCTCGACATGAGCGTGTGAAGCCGCCCATGCGCTTCCCCTCCAAGGCGTCTCATCACCATCATCAATACACACATGTTTGATAACCGGCACCTGTAGTCCAGAGTTTTCATTCGGTAACAGACAATTTTCAGCGAACACCTGCGGGCTTCCCCTTCACCTGTGGGAACTAGTTCTACCCTAGTCTAGTCTGCTCGCAACACCTTATTCCGTGCTCGCACATATCGGGGGAAATTAACGATGTAATGTACACACATAAGGAGAAAATGGTGAGTATTATAGGGTATAAGATATATATATATATATATATATATATATATATATATATATATATATATATATGTATATATATATATATATATATATATATATATATATATATATATATATATATATATATATATATATATATATGTATGTATATACACACACATATATGTATATATGTATATATATATATATATATATATATATATATATATATATATATATAAATTTTACATCGATAACGAAAGAGAAAGAAACCTTTCCACTTTACCCTTCAAAAGCAACCCCCCCCTTCAGGCTTCAGGAGGAGACGACAGGTCTCCTGAAGAGGGAGAGTGAAGCCTGGTGAAGCCCCGCAGCCTGCCGCTTCCTAGACCAACAGCGGGTTTAGAATTCCTGTGGGAATGTGAACTTGTTGGTTCCTGTCTGCCGGAAGCAGATAGGTAGCCAACCTTCACCATTTCCGGAAATTATTGTTTGATGTGTTTTATACATTTGCGAGTGTGTGTATGTGTGTTCACGCATTTCACTCAACTCCATTTTATTTCCGAAAAGTCTGTCATAAATCAGTTACTTTTGGGAGTCGCAGCTCGATTCTCACACCCTAAGAGGAAACAGAAATATTTTTGTTCCGGTGATAATGCGAAGAGAAACTTGTATCGGCGCCGAATTCGATCGATTTTCAGAGCGAGGTAGTTTGTAATAGCAAAGGGAATATGGCTTTTTGAACAATATATCGCGCATAGACAGACGTGCAGATGTACAAAAATTTCCAGATGTTTTGCTTAATGCACATGTTTATGCGATATCTGTATGAAAGAAATGACAGACTTGATAATGCCTACAACTGTTTGTTAATTTGCCCTTTTTTCTGTTTTGCCCCTCCCCCCCTCTCTCTCTTTCTCTCTCTATCTCTCCCTCTCTCTCTTTCTCTCTTTCTTTCTCTCTCTCTCTCTCTTCTCTCCCACGCTCTCTCTCTCTCTCTTTCTCTCTCTCTCTCTCTTTCTCTCTCTTTCCCTTTCTCTCTCTCTCTCTCTCTCTCTCTCTCTCTCTCTCTCTCTCTCTCTCTCTCTCTCTCTCTCTCTCTCTCTCTCTCTCTCTCTCTCTCTCTCTCTCTCTCTCTCTCTCTCTCTCTCTCTCTCTCTCTCCCTCTCTCTCTCTCTCTCTCTCTCTCTCTTCCTCTCTCTCTCTCTCTTCCTCTCTCACTATATGCTAACTTCACTTTGCTTTATATCAATGGACATGGCCATAATGACAACAATAAAGGCTATGGTTTTAATAATGATGATATTGATAAAGTTAATAATGATGACAATAATAGTAACAATGATATGGTAATAATATAAACAATCATAATCATAATATCATAACGACAATAATATAATGATAACAATGATAACAATCATAATGATAGTATCATAACAGTGATAATAATAACTTCCACATCTCATCATCTACCCTCCATTCCACTTCTAATCTTCATCGTACTTCCACCTCCTCCACCGCTATTCCACCTCTACGTTCCACCTGTGAAGAACTCCGCTGAGAGGTATTGCATGATTATCAATATTGTTATTATCATTATCATCATTCTTTCTTTATTGTGGTTATAGTGGTTATCATAACCACTATTGTTATCACCATATTGTTATTACTGTTCTTGTGATTGATGTCAATGTTACTATTGTAGATATCATAATTGTGATCATTGCCACTGAATCATTGTCACTATCATTATTATTGCTATTATCATTATAACCATGATCATCACCATTATCATTGCTATTAT
>BOPN01000008.1:916197-938697 GCA_017312705.2 Penaeus japonicus | reverse complement strand
CCGGTGTTTGGACAGTTGGCTGCGGAGGCGGCGAAGGGCGGAGGACCTGACCTGCAGCTTTTGTTTACTCAACTCTCGGACCATCTCAGGCCTACCTGAGCATCCGTGTTTACTCATCCGAGGGGGAGGTCGCGGCGATGGCACGCACACACAAACGCACACAGACGCGCGCACGTAACTGCACTCACTCATTCTGGCACACTCGCAAATGCACGTTCAGACACGCATTTTCAAAGGCGTGTGAACATGCGTGTCTATTTACTGGTATATTGACTGTATAATACCTGACGTATATGTCTTTATTATAATTTTTATTTTTATCATCATTATCATGATTAGGCTTATTATGATGCCAATGTTAATGGTAATAAAATCATAATAATGATAAAGATGATTATAGTGATGATAATCGTTATTATGATAAGGATAATATTAATGATAATGATGATATTAATAATGATGATGAGGATGATAACAGTAATAGTGAAAATTATAATGGTAATAATGATAATGAGGATAATGATAATTAAACATAACGGTAATGATAACAATGATAATAGTAATAGTAATGATAATAATGAGACATAATAACTGGAACGATTATGATAATAAGAAATAATTATTGTAAAATGATGATGATAACAACTATGATGATAATGATAATAATAATAATTATGATGATAATAGTGTTGGCAATGATAATGAGCATAATGATAATTATAATAGTGGCAATGATAAAGATAATAGTGGCAATGATAAAGATAATAATGATGATAATAAAATTATAATGACAATAATAACAATGATAATAATAACGATAACAGCAATAATGATAATCATCCTTATCAACACAGACATGATAGTGATAATAATAAGGATAACAATATTAGTGATAATAATGACCATACAAATAACAATTACACGAACAGCAATGAATATAATTCAAATGAAAACATCAATAAAACAATGATAATTATAATGATGGTAGTGTAAATAGTATGCGCAATAATAATAAGTTATAATAAAAATGAAATTGATACTATCATAATGGCAATGACGACGATAATGACTTTTGTGTTCTGTTTGATTAATTCACTAATTTTGGTTCCAATCCCAAGGAATGGCTATGAATGCCACTGAGTATTTCCAAACTACATTGCCTATACGAATCGTTGCATGGTGCAATTTTAGAACACGTTTGTCTCTTGCATGAAAAGGTATGAGCGAGCATGAATAATTCTGCAATATAAGATGTGTAGTAAACGTTTCGACATAATATCTTCATCAGAATATGCCATTCTGATGAGGGTGTATCATCGAAAGATTAATTACACATCTAGCACTGTACCATTGTTCATCATCATTTATATATTCACTGCATTTGTTTTAATGAACTGAAGGACATTCTTACTTATCACAAGGAACGTGTCTGGTCGTATCATGCAACGAAATGGAATCCAAACACAACGCATCTGAAACCATGCTGTGTCAACTATACTTCTATGATCATGTGCAAGATTTACTTGATTTTTTTCAAATACTTTTTCCACAGAAAGTTCTAACGATAATATTGATAAGAAGAGAACAACAAGCGACAACAATAATTATATTAATATATTCAAACGACCTTTCTAAAAATGTATAACTTTAATACCAATTATGAAACTATCTGTTGATACATACGTCTCATACTCACTCAAAAAGGTAATATAATGTGTTATTGTTGCCTACGCGAGAATTCTAGTCCATAGATCATATACGTCTACATACTTTTCTTAGTAAAGAAGTGTCAGATGAAGGTAGCAAGGAGAGAGGTAAAGGAATAGGGAAGGATGTGAGATCATATTGGTGATAACGATGATGATAATTACAGTTATTAGGATGGTAATATTGGTAATTATACTACTAATAATCATGTTGATATAATCTTAATGATGATATAATCATAATCACAATAAAGATCATGATAATCAGAAAAACAATGATAAACCATAATAACAGTACAGGTGACACTAAAAGTAGACGTCAAACACCCGTAGACTTCACCAGCAGTATGGTACTTTACCCCTTCCGAAATCTATGTGGTAAAGTGGCCGCGGTAATTCCTTATGAAGTTGTTGGAAGAATAACATGCAAGGAAATTATTTTGTTCTCACGTGATTGTAAAGTTATGACGCAATACTTAAAGGTGAAGATAGGAGTGTTGATGGAAAATAAAATCGTGATGGATATTGCTGCTGAAAGAACTGTGTATGATGCTGAGAGATCTGTGGTTGCGATGAGGCGCAGCCAAAAGAGCAAATTCATTTTGACTAGTGGTAGTAGAGAAGAGCAATGGAAACATTATTAGATAAATCAACATAAATTGAGCGCGCGTGCGCACACACACGCGCGCGCGGAAGGGAAAACCTTCATATACACATGGCTTGGTAAACATATATATATGTATGCATACAAATATACATATGGTGAGTCGCACGGACTACATATATATTTATATATATATATATATATATATATATATATATATATATATATATATATATATATATATATATATATATATATATATATATATATATATACATATATATGTATATGTATAGATATGTATATACATATATATACATATATATATAAATATATATATATATACATACATATGTTTGTATACACACTCATATATAAATATATATGTATATATATCTATATCTATATCTATATATATATGTGTGTGTGTGTGTGTGTGTGTGTGTGTGTGTCCGTGTGCGTGTGTGTCCGTGTGTGTGTGTGTGTGTGTGTCCGTGAACACCTATATACAACACATTTGTCAATTTCCCCCCAATCTAAGTATGGATTAAACATCGCTCAGCCACCCAGTGACAAACTCCACCCTAATGCTGGCCCCCTAAAAGCTCCCCTCACCCCCACCCCCACCCCCCCCCCCTACCCCTCTTTACCCCCATCATTATCTCGTCCGACGTAGAACTTCTTGCTATAAAGATGAGAGACACACGTGACACACAGAGGCTCTTTAAGAAGCAACATTAGAGTGGTGTTGCACGTGTCTTCATTGTGATTCATTTTGCTTGCAAAGTAATGATTTTGTTCGAGAATGGTGTTGTTCAATGCTGCCAGATGCTCTGTTACCGATATGACTTTTTGGTCTAATAACCATTGTCTTCTGCAAGATACGATCAGTAATCAGTAACAATCGCCAGGGACAGCAGGCAAAACTATGATGCAGATATAACCTTGAAGTTATTTTAACTATGCGTCATAAAGTTAGTTATGGCTAAGAGCCAGCGAGCGAGCGAGCGAGCTACTATTTCCACCAAAGGAAGCTAAAATCCTATGATTATGTCAGTCGACAAAGTTGCCCGGTTGCAAAACCACCGCAGGGCTCATAAATATCAAATCCATATCATTTCATAGACGTTGCCTTGTAAATACACATTAAAATAGCAATAAAGCTTATAGGCTGTGACGCCTCTTGGCCGGCGCCTTCCCTCCGCGCCCGACCCACAGCTCCGTGCAGAGATTAACCTTGAGACTCGTGTAGCCAAAACGGAAGTGAAAATATAATAAAGCAAAGCGTACCATGTTCTCCTTCGCCCCGGACAAGAACTTGTGAGTGCTGAAAGGTATTTCCTATCACTTCCTGTTCCTTGTGAGGGTTGAAAAGAGTCTTTAATCACCTAAAAGCCAAGATGGAGGTAGGCAGAGAACCTGGTACTGGTTGTGACGGTGGTGGGCAGTACAGGAGCTTCGCCAACCACCTGGCCCACCTCACGGCTCACCTGTCCACGCCCTCACCTGCTGTCGTGGGCGGCAGGGGGCGCTGGTGTAGTGGCTAGAGGTAGCTGAGGGGTACCAAGAAGAATCACAGTTCATACTTACACTCATGTATGAAGTTATTTGACCTAAATCACAACCACGAAAGAAAACAAGAACCCAAAAGACAACGCGCATGCAAAGGCAATGCTCGCTTCGGCCCTTGTGGCTATAGTAGGGTTTCCTCATCCATCGAAATCTGATTTTAGCGGAGATCAACTTGCCTATCACGTAATGCTGTGGTTTCTCTCTCCCTCTCCCTGCGCCTTCCTGGTTCGTCGAGATCCTGGTATTCCCGTATGAGATATTGAGCCACAAACTTTTTGCTCAGCCAGAGAGAGCCGAGGTGCTGCGTCGAGGAAGTCTGAGGAGAAGGCGTTGAAGGTGATCACGGTAATGAGAGGCAGCGGCGGCGTAGCGAGGTGTGGCAGCAGGCGGAGAGGTAGAACCCAGATATCGTTTCCTTAAAAGCTGTTATCGGAAAATCCAGTGTTGTAGTGTTCTGATCCATGGATCTGTCAGTGAGCACTCTCTGAGCTTCGCTGACATAGATATTGATTTTCAGTCTACTTTTCATCGGTTGAGGTCGTCTCTTTTTAAGAAGAGAATTTTGATATATACCGATTCAAGTACATTTATTCATACGTTAAGTTTTGCCAAATGAAATCTTCCGTTTGTTCTCTCCTTATTCTCGATGTCTGTGTGCGCCCTGCATCTCTTTTAAGTTTTTAACGTTCGATTTATTTGTTTTTTTTTCTATTGTCTTCCATTTTTCTATATTTCCTTTAGCGGCTTTTACTTAAAGATACAACCATCTGATCCAACAAGTTTAAATTGCCGTTACAGTTTATAAGCCATTTGATTCTGTTTTATAGAGACAATAGTAATATATCATTATCTGAAGTATAGTAGATGCTATATCCTCACAGATTTCCTTGAGAAGTTTCCCCTTTGAGAGCCCCACACCCTCGAGTCCCCCAGGCCTTCTCCACCCATCCCTCAGCAAATGCAAGATCACCCTGCACCCCACCCCCCCCCCCCCCCCCACCATTCGGTGCCCCCCCATCTGAATATCACAACCCCCTACCCTATACCCCATTCTTATCCTTGTGTTATAATTCATTAGACTGAACTGATCATCTTTCTCGTTATGCACTTTCATTTCCTACTTTCTTTTTTGTTTCTCTCTTTCGTTATCGCTATCGCTATCGCTCTCTCTCTCTCTCTTTCTCCTTCTCTCTTTCCAGACCTCTCCACACCCTCCCCTCCCATCCCTCCCCCTCCCTATCTTGGGCCACCTATACCTACCTTGCCCCGGGGACAGAGCGTGAGTGTCCCTTGGTGGTTGGGGATCATTTGGGAGGTGGGTGAAGGTGCAGTCCCTCGCGTGCCATCTGCCATGTGCCCCGCCTGCCGCCACACCGCCACCACCACCACCACCTTCTCCTCCTCTTCCTCCTCCTCCTCCTCCTCTTTCTCCTTTTACACTTCCCCTACCGCCACTGCCGCCGCCTCCTGTTTCTCCTCCCCCTTTTTATTCATTATTTCCACTGCCATCACTACACTTCTTAGACACCATAGGCATTCGCCAGCAACAAAACGACAACCGGCAGTACCAACACAATTACGACCAACGCCAGCGCAGCCAGCCCGGCGGACATCGCCAGGACAACATACCGATTATGGCATCAGTTTTGCTTTGATTAATTCTAGATTTGCCTTGCAGCTGTGCAATTGAGGGCGAGGTGGTTTCGTCTGAATGGTCATTACGGCTTATTGCATTTAGCGTCGAATGCATTAGAAGCAAGTTTTATTTTTTTTTTCTTTTGTTATCAGATGGAGAATATAACTACATGTGGGTGGTTCGATTTCATTACCGGGCACACGTTTATCAAGGTTTAAACCCAAAGAATTGTGCATATTCGCATAGCACAGTCCTAAACAACAACAAACAACAGAAAAAAAACAGTTACTTCCGGACGACCTTAGCCTACGCAAACGAAACAAACACGCCGAATCTTTCTCACAGCCTTTTTTGTTTACGAAAGAACCTCTTCCCCAAACAAGCAGCTTGGACAGTAACGATGGAACCCGCGAGGTAGTGCGCTCCACCAGACAACAAGCACTCACCTCGTAAACAAGTGTTCAGTTATTCAAAGGCTGCTCATCTTATAACTCGTCTTTTGTGCGCTAAGACGAGAGTGGCAGGACCCGCCGGAAACCCCGAACTTGAGTACTGCTCGCTAATCCGATTACAACCAGCCGAATGAACGGGAGACAATCGGACTCCAATCGGGCGAGGTCGCGGCGCTGGACCAGGTAACAAGGCCTCGTCGCCATTACGAGGCTGACGCTGTAGGTGGCTGGGAAACAGAGGCTTTGGATTAGGCTGATGGCGCGGATGATGAGGCTGACAGTTGTAAAGACAACGGTAGTTCATGATTATCATGATCATTATTACTATAGCGTATTATCCTTATTATTATCGATGTAGCGATTTTCACTATTGTTATCATTAGAGTTATGGTTGATCATTATCATTACCACTTTTACTATTATCACTATTACTATCATCATTATTCAACACTAATATCATTATCATCATTATTACTTTCATTACTATTACTATTATTATTATCATTAGTATAACAGTTATTGTTAGCATTATCATTTCTATTAATATTTTTATTGATATCATCATCGTTATTATTAGTAATAATAGTAATAGTCTTAGCAGTAGTAATAGTATTTTTATTAGTATTGTATAATCGTCATCATCATTATCAGTATCATTGTTGTTGTTTTTTGTTGAGTTAGTGTAATCATTATCACGCTATCATCATCATCATGTTACTATTGCTATTATCATTATTATTAGTAAAATTGATATTGTCATCATTATTGTCATTGTTATCCTTATCATCCTAATCATTACTTTTATTTTTGTCAGTACGATAACAAGTCTTATTACAGTCACTAATGCATTCATTTTTCATTACTATTGGTATAATCATTGTCACTGAATTTTTTTTCAATTGTCGTTATTGTTATCATCATTATTATCATTAGGCCTCTTGCTATCATCACCATTACCATCATTATCATTATTAAGCCAATAATTATTACTATAATAAGGATTATCATTAGAATGACGATGGTGATTGTTACCTTATTGTCATTTTATTTTTATTGCTATTGCTATCGTTGCCATAATCGTAGTATTAGTAGTAGGAGTAGTAGTATTTTATCATTATTATTATCATTATTATTATCCTTATCATTATTACTTTTATCATTTTATCATTATCATTACATTCATCATAATTGTTATCATTATCAGCATCACGGTTTTAGTCGTAAAATATATTTGAATCATCACATTTATTTCCATGTCCTGAAATGATAATGCTGTAATAGCGATAATGACAAATATCACCATCAAGATATAGTTAACAATATCATTATCATCATTATTATTATTATTGCTGTTGTTTTTGTTATCATTTTCAATTATTATCAGTTATGTCAATGTAATCAATACTATCCTGATTCTAATAGGTATATTGCCGCCACTCTGGATACAGGCCTAGATATTCATTTATAGTATATAGATATTGTATTTGGAGCAGTACTAGTAGTAGTAGCAATAGTAGAAGCAACAGATGCAGCCGTAGTAGTAGTAGTAGCAATAGTAGTAGTAGCAGATGCAGCAGCAGTAGTAGTTATTGTTGTTGTACTCTAGCACGAGCAGTATTTGTAGTAGTAGTAGTAGTAGCAACAGTAGCAATGACACAAAAAGTTCAATAGTGGTTGCTGTATCGGTGATACCAATATCATAAGCAGGACTATTTTCAACTTTTCTTGCGTGTAGTTCATTTTGTTATCTCTTCCACTTCTTCATGTGATGATGAGACTAATACACTGTATTTTCATTATCATTATCATTATTATTAACATTATTGTATTTGTTATTCTATTTGCTATTGTCATAATCATTTTATTATCATCATCCTTATTGGTATCATTGTCATTATAATTGATAATGTCATCAATATTATTTGTATTATTGATATTATTATCACCATCATCATGATCATTTGTATCATTATTAAGATTGTCATTATCATTTTATTACAGAAACTATTTTTTTTCATTTGTGTGAATTATCGCAGTCAAAACGATAACATTTCAACATTTTGATTATCATGCTTTTGGGGGAAAGAAGTCTAATAACAGCAAGATATAATGAAAGAATAAAAAGAACGTATGATATAGAATATATGGGGGGGGGGGGATCTGAAAGAAGGTAACGGAGAGATGATGAGTAAAACGATCAGAAAAGAAAATACAAAAAAGTAAGAAAAAGAAAATATGAAAGATGTATTTAAGAAAAGGAAAATATGAAAGATCTAGAAGAAGAAAGGATAAAAGAAATTACAAATTAAATATATGAATGAGAAAATATGAAAGATAGATGAGAAGTAAAAAAAAAAGGAAAGATATATAAGAAGTAGAAAAAAAAAGATTAAGAAAAAGACAGAACTTACGAAATTTGAGGAACAATACATCTTGACAACTGCAGCAATCTCACGAGACAAGACAAAGAGACGTATATTTATGACTCCCACCCGCTCTTAGAATTCAAGACTGCTGTTGAGATGTTATCGCTGTAATAAAGCAATGCAGGGGCGAATGGTTCCTCTCACCTCTTCAAAGATTGCCTGCACTACGTAATAGGTACTGGGGATTGTAATGAGCCTCGCAGCTAATGGGGTCATTTCAGTGAGTGATCGCCCGGTCGTTTCTAGTGATATAACTCTCGATATTGCATGTCATGTTATTACAGGCAGCTCTGGGTGATAATACACTTATTACGGGTTAAGATGTGAAGGCTGATACGGAGGTGAATAATACAGGCGGTGGAGCTGCCAGTGGGCATTACAGTCACTGGGGATTATGACTGTATCCATTGGCTCGGTGGCAGGTCATACTTCCTGAAATGAGTTTGGTCTTTGCATCAGGGGATGTTGCTGCTCTAAAGAGATGATTGGTTGGTTTAGATTATATGAAAAAAGGACGACTCTTTCCTAACTTCACACCTTGACACCTTGCAACACGAGAGACAAAGCATCTTGCACGGCCGGTTACAAGACTAATGACGGAGTCGCCACGGGTGACGATGTGGCCTCGCGATGCAGCGGCGCCGGGTAGCGTTTCGGGCGGCGGAGACGGGCAGGCAGGCAGGCAATTAGCGCGTGGGAGGAGCGTGCTGGGCGGCGGTCACTCCTCGCGGCGGGTGGCGGATGGCGGGCGGGTCGTGGCGGCGGCAGCGGAGGCGGTTTAAACTCCCCGCCGGTGGTCGTCGCTTTCCCCGGCTCCTCCAACTGGACTTCCGGGGATCCTTACCGGGACGCCCACCGGGTCCGCAGAGGATGGTAGGCGGCGAAGGGATACTCCTGCGGGGATGAAAAGACACCGACGCCGTTATACCAAGGCTCGAGGATGCCGCCGCGCGTAATGCTTGGTTCCGGAAATTCACGCCGACTTAAGTTCGTCTGTGCACGAAGAATGTCGCTAGTCGGCGGACCGCGGTTAGAAAGGTGTTGGCTTCGAAATATTCGAAGAGGGATAGAACCTTTTAAGATATCTTGCGTAAGATATTGTAACGTAGAATCTTCACTCACTAATAGAATCTTTATCCAAATGACGTAATTAAGAAGCGCGGAAACTCTCACACACGCGCGCGCGCGCGCACACACACACACACACACACACACACACACACACACACACACACACACACACACACACACACACACACACACACACACACACACGTATCCTGCACACGCGTACTGTGGTCTCGTCCCAGCTGTCATTAGGCAGGTGTCATTTAGTCGCAGGTCGCACCAGAAAACCAGGCCTGTGCTATGAGCACGCACACACTACACAAACACAAATAAATGCACACACACACAGACAAACGAAGCACACACACACACACACACACACACACACACACACACACACACACACACACACACACACACACACTGTTTTCCCTTGAGGCAAGTAATGCGGGTTTATAGTCACAGCTTGCTGATGTGAGGCCAAGGAAACGCGAAGCTTAGGCAGCCTTTTCGCGCATCTGCAGATAACGTTCTGAAGAGCATTGAATTCAGTGGTGTTGCAGGCATAAAGTTCTTGCATATAATCTCTAAGCTAATGCATTCTTTGACGATCGAGGGAGCTTTTATTCGGTATAATCTAGCGATACTACTTTTATTTTAAATCTTCATGATATATATTTCGTAGTCATATATACATACATGTATACAACACATATATAAATACAGTATACAACACATATATAAATACAGTATACAACACATATATAAATACAGTATACAACACCTATATAAATACAGTATACAACACATATATAAATACAGTATATATATATATAATATATATATACCATATATGTGTATATTGTTAGCAGCTTGCTAAGACCTTTTGTAGATTCTTTTAGAAAAGACAAAATCCCCCCCCCCCCAAAAAAGAAAAAAAAAACTTTTTTCTTTTTTTCAGCAAAGTTCGTAGATGTTGCATCTATCCAGAAGTATCAACATCTTGAAACCACGGGTTCTAATAGAGCGAGGAAGCACGAGCGATAAAGTATTCCCAAGGGCACTTATCCCCCCCCCCCCCCCACGCCCGCTCTCCCTTTTCCCCTTCGCCTCCTACGCCTTTCCCTCTTCCTTACCTCTTCCTCTGTACCCATATCCTTCTAGAGTAATTGGCGCTCGCTTAGATTTTTTTTCTTTTTGTTCTCCGAGTCTACTTTACTTGTCTTAATCGGTTATTATTATCATATGATTGTTCTCATAATCATTATTATGATTATTATCATTATCATCACTATTATGATAAGGCATTATTATGATAATGATAACTGCTATGATCGGTATCAGTAACAGTAACAGTATTAGTTTCAGAATCATCAGCATCATCATCTTTGCTATTATACCCCCCCCCCCCCGAACTTTTACCCCCTCTTCCAATTTCCCCTCAACTTGCATATAAACTCACACTCAGTTATCTGCTGCTTCACTCTCCCCCGCCCCCTCCCCCTACCCTACCCAAGTTCTCTTTTCGTAGACACATCGACATGGCTCCCCTCCTTCCATCCCCCCTCCCCCCTCCCCCTTCCCCAATGGCCATGTGGCTCGGCGGCCATCTTGCAACCCGCCACAACAAGGGGGTGCGCATGCGTGGTCTTTCGAGTCGCGCATTTCCCGTCCGTTTATAGACCAGCTGTGACACTTCCGGTGGTTATTCAGTGAATACGCATATACGCACATACTCGCACACACCTGTTTCTGGGTACTGGTTCAATTGTTTGGTATATAGAATGTTTGCAATTGCACAGATATGCTTGCTTAAGTGCTTTATATGCATGTAGAGAGAGAAGGGAAAAGAGGTAGGGTGAAAAAGAGAGGGAAAGGAGAGCGTGTGAGACGGGGAGAGGAAGACGGAGAAGGAAAGGAGGAGGGGGAGGAAAGGGAAAGATAGACAGAGGAAGAGAGAGAGTGAGAAAAGAGAAAGAAAGAAAAAAAAAAGATAGAAGAGTGAGTGATAGGAAGCATTGCTTGTGCCGACATTCGGTAAGTAAAAGACCAAACCACGTACTATCGTTACTTTACCTCTTTGTGCACCAACATAAATCTTTCATTCTGTGCAAATACAACAAGCGAACTCAAAAGGAAAGCGGGAAAGGGCGGCAGGTGCACCGCGGCAAGACCTTCGTTGACGCCAAACCTGCGGAAATGATCGACACATTAACTCACATTCAACGTTCGTTCTCTCCCCCCCCCCCCCCCCCCGGCCAACTCCCCTTGCGCCAGACCCCGCCCGCGAGGCTCCGCAACTGCCCGCCTACCTTACTGGAAAACCTTGTTTTTGGTGCAAGTTGATACGCCAAGTGCTGCAACTGCAGGTGTTGATCACGTGGTCTGGCCTCGCTTGCGCTTTACGCATGTCTTGGAGGGGTAATGGAGGGGTGGGGAAGAGAAGGCGGAGAGAGGAAGGGGTGGAAAGGGGGTGGGCCGGGAAGGAGGGAGTGAAGGGGGTAGGGGGCGGAGAGGAAGGGGACAGAGAGGAGGGGGAAAAAGGTTGTGATGGGGGAAGAAACAGCTGTTCCTTTGGAAATGTCTCAAGGTTCTGGTTTCTGACATTTAGTTATACAAGTGGTTTCTGTACTCTTTCTCCCTCTCTCTCACTCTCTCTCTCTCTCTCTCTCTCTCTCTCTCTCTCTCTCTCTCTCTCACACACACACACACACACACACTCACACACACACATAAATACATACATACACACTTACTTGTCCCCTTCGCTGTTTCAGACAAACCGGTAATATTTAAAAAAAACATTCCAAAAGTCGGAGACACTTAATAATCATTCCCTCTGTATTTAGCACATACTATATACTATATACAACCCCCGCTTCTTGTTTTATGTTTTTGCGAGTTGTGAACTTCTCTGTTGTGTTTACTCAACGTTCGTGTAAAGTTTGGCCACACAATGAAATTTATTGCAAGCAACTTTAGCAACAGCAGCAACTACAGTATCGGTAATGACAATAAGAATAATGGTTATCATAATGATAATTATGATTATTGATAATGATAATGATAGCAATAATATAGCAATAATGTCAGTGATAAGGCTGAAAACAACAATAATAAAGATAAGGGTAAAGGTTATGATGATGCTAATGATGATAATGGTGATATTAGTATTGATGCAGTGATGATAATAATCTGGTAATGACTATGGGCATAGTAATAATAATAAAAGTGATGGTGACAGTATAAGTATGGGATAATAATATTGATAAAAATGTAAATGATAATGATAGTGATAAAAAACAGCAACAATGATACTAGAAAGAATTACTAATACTTTAAACAATAACAGCATTGAAAGTGATGATGTTTTCGACAACTGCATTGAAGCCATAATCAAAGTTTCATTTTTCAGCATCACTACTACAGCCGCATCTACATCCGCCAATGAACCACCAAATGGTTCATTCTGCCCGGTGTTTCCTACTAGTGGAGAGAATGTCGCCTTTTTCGCCTTGTCGTTTGGTAACCCTCAAGTATTTCTTTTTCTTCCATTCAAGGAGGAAGATCGGGAAATGCGAAGAGGAGAGGGAGAATATAGGATAAGAAATGAAAGAAAGAGTAAGAGGGGAATGTAAAGAGGAGTGAGAGAGAAGAAAACTCGAAAGATATAGAACGAGAGAAAGGATAACAAAGAGAATGCAGGGAACAGACAGAACAGGTCAAACTCCACGATGGTATCTCGATCATCCCAAAATATGAAAGTTGGACGAGGAAGCACTCGGGTCTAGATGAAACGGAGATATTCCATGATTATTAGTTTACAGATAAAACGGAGGAAAAGGAAGTGGTCCTATCAGCACTTTCACCATGATGCTTTCCAACCTCTCCCCGCTGTCAGATCTTTCGCACAATTGGCTTCTATGAGAAAGTCTCAAAGACAACGAATAATAAACCAATACTAGAGAGAAAGAAGAAGAAAAATCATTAGTTTCCCCTTTGGAGATGAATTGGAGATAGTCCCAACCTTATGGTCATGTCGAACCATGGTACGCGCCGAAGATTCCCTTTAGCTTTATTTTTTTCTTCAATATACGAATGAAAGGGATAGATGAATATCTACGTGTCACCGAAGAAAGGCCAAAATGCGGGCGGCTACTGGAAGCTTCGACACTTGTAGTTGCGTCTTAAGAATGCTGAATGCCTTTCATGTGTGTCTCAAGTGCGGGAACTTTCATCTCTGCGCTCTTACTAAAGAATTAATTTCCGTAGTAATGAAAGGCGTCTGTCGTATTTTAGAATTCTGTCTGTCGTTCTTTTGTAGTGAATTCACTGTTATATTAAAGTTGGTTATTGCCTTATTGCGATTTTCTTAATGTTCTATTCATCTTCTTTTTATTTATTGCATTTTTTTATCGTTGTCAATTTGCTTTCCAGTATTATTGCCGTTCTTTGTGGTTGTTCCATTCACCTCCCCTCTTTCATCTCTCCCTTTCCGTATCCTCGATTACTTTCGTCTTCTTGGTCGCTTTCATCTGTCTGAATCTTCCCACTCTTATCTCCTTCCCCTTCTCCTCCCCCCTTCTTTCCTTCTCCTCCTCGCCTCTCCTTTCACTTCTCTCTCCTCCTCTCGCCCTTCCTTCGTCCATCATCTTCCCTCCTTTCCCTCCGCAACTCGACCATGCCCTCGGGGCCTGTCGCAAGGGGAAGGGCGGACTAAGGATGAGGGAAGGAAGGGGAGGGGGGAAGGGTGAGGAGGGTAAGGTTAGCGTGCGCGAGCTCCTAGCTCCTTCCTTCCAACAGCAAAAAACTCTAGGGCGAAGGGACTTTAAATTCACCCTCACTTCACCGCCCCCCCTCACCTCCCCACTCCCCTTATGCTGCCCCTTCCTCCTGCTTGGGTCGCGGTTCGTCCCCTTGTGCTTCCTTCGCTCCTGCTTTCCTCCTTCTACCTCTTTTTGTCCTCTCCTTTCCTCTTCAGTCTCCTCTCCTCGTGTATCTCCTTTTCACCCTTCCCTTCCTCTCTTCCTCTTCCTCCAGTGTATCACCTCCTTCTTCTCTCCCTCATGTTCATCCTCCTCATTTTCACCCTCCCCCCTTTCTCTCTCTCTCTCTCTCTCTCTCTCTCTCTCTCTCTCTCTCTCTCTCTCTCTCTCTCTCTCTCTCTCTCTCTCTCTCTCTCTCTCTCTCTCTCTTCGCTTGCGTTTAAGACAATCCATCTTCATTTCGAGTTATCTATAACTATTTTTCCTTCTCATTTTGCTGTTTGATCGCGTGCCTTCCCCCAACCCCCTCCACCCCCCACCCCCCCTTTTCGATGGTGCGCGAGCGTGAGGAGTGGCGAGTCACTGATGCTTTTGTTGACACTCACAGGTTGCGACAGTGGGATAAAAAGTGGCTGGTTCCTTTCATGACCTGTCGGAGAACATCTGCTCCCTCCCTCCGCCCCTCCTCCTCTTTCTCCCTCTTCTTCCTCCTCGTCTTCGTCGCTCTCTCTCTCTCTCTCTCTCTCTCTCACTCTCTCTCTCACTCTCTCTCTCTCTCTCTTCTTTCTCTCTCTATATATATGTTTCTCCCATTCCTCCCTATCTGACTGTATCTATCTGTATATACACATATTTATCTTTGTATTTATCATTTCGTCTTTTTCTAACTGGATATCTAAGGATATGCCCATGGATTTTTGCATCTACATTTTCCTCTGATTATGCAGTGTATTTTTGTGCACACGCACACACACAAAAAATGTGTAAATATATATATGTATATATATATGTATATATATATATATATATATAAATACATATATATGTGTGTGTGTGTGTGTGTGTGTGTGTGTGTGTGTATGTATATGTATATATATACATATATATACATATATACATATATATACATATATGTGTATATATATATATATATACATACACGGATACATACATATATATAATAGCATATATTATATATGTATACATACATACATATATGCATATATATGTATATATATACCTATATTTATATATAGGTATATGTATTTATATATATACACACACATCTGTGTGTGTGTGTATATATATATATATATATATATATATATATATATATATATATATATATATGTATGTATGTATGTATGTATGTATGTATACATATATACCATACACATGTATACATGTATGTGTGAGTATGTACAGAATAAGCAAAGAAACGCACGTATGCCTGCACGTATGTACGTTTTTACATCCTCATAGATGTGTGTACACTCCCTTTTTTGAGTCCTACTCTTTTGTGTAGGTATTTTTTGTTGATTATCGATAGTTATATATCTATTATGGTAATTGGACTTTGTGCCCTGGATTTACTGCTCGGTAGAACTTAAATTCGCGATCTTCGTCTCGTTTTCCCAAGATGTCTGTTGTTGTGTAAATGGTGGGGATGTAGGCACACCTTTTCTGCCTCTGATCATATGTGTGTCGCTATGACTGTGAGCTTTCTAGTACACATTTAGTAGCATTCTTTACTCTGTTGTTGTAGAATGTCATTGGTGATGAATGTAATTATTTGAAGATATTGAAGAACAGAAATCGAGGTAAATATGTAAACAGGACACTCGGCAACCTATACACCTTTCATCACACTTTTATTTGGAAACAAATAGACCTGAATGTCATATCTGCTCCTATTTCTGCCGACCATAGCATGCTTTGATCCCATACACACCCCGACGTTGAATTATAACCAAACCCGATTTTATTACCATGGCTGTCAACAATACCCCGTTCGCAACAACTCAGCGTCTATTATTGTGATCATCTCTCATAAAGCATGCCCACAGTACCCAGGCTGTCGCAGCTTGCACGCTAACCATCAACTTTATCATCACCTCGCAGACCGCCATCGATTAGCAGGTTAGACCCCTCGGCCTAATTGCTACGAGTCTCTGCTCCACATTGCTCAACTGGCGCCCCTAGACAAGCCAAACCACCAATTTTGCACAATTTCGATCTTCCAGAATCAAGATGCTAACGATCCTCTCCGTCGTTGCAAACCTAGATGGACGTATCATGTGACATCGCAGGATCACGCTACCAGAAAACCATACTTCATCACATCAACGCCCTGGTCAGAGGCACCATCACGGACGGCTACCCATCGCCTGGTCCCTTGGTGGCTGCGGTGTAGGGTGGCCGCCGCCTCGTCGGCCACACCTGCCCCAGGTTTTTGTGGGGCTCAGCTCTTTTGTGGCAGATCTGGGGGGCCGCAGCCTTCAATCGCCGCCTTCCTTAAGGTTACCTGCCCGCAGATGTTCCTTCTCCTGTGCCCTCTCACCTTCCACCTCCCCCCTCCCCCTCCCCCTTACCCTCATACCCTCGGGGTCAAGGGGCCTACTCATGCTTCGTGATGACCGTAGGCCGACGGACGCCTTCCAGCCTCCTCCCGGGATTCTGTGTGTGCGAGAGGGGAAAATGGGCGATTGTTCAACAAGGTATCAGTTTTCCCTTAAGCGATCGGCGTCTTTGGAATCAGAATGTTTGCGTTACATGGGTAAATATGTAGCATCTTATACACATACGATATATGTGTGTGTGCATGTATATATATATATTGATTGATTGATTGATACATATATATATACATGTGTGTGTGTGTTTGTGTGTATACGCATATATATGTGTGTGTGTGCATATATATATATATATATATATATATTCATACACACACGGTGTGTAGTGAAAGAGATAACAAAAATGTATGCACTGAAAATTTAATGGAAAATAGCGAAATCAAGTCTTCTATTTGCAGAAGTAAACTCGCTATAATTCCATCAGCATCAGCCCCTATCCTGAGGGCCTCCTGGGCAGGGCGAAGGGAATCCTGAAGTAGCCACGGGACGGCGAAGAGCCCTTCCAGGCACCCTCAAGACGAATTAATTATAGGGATATGGGCAATCCCTGACCGGAAATACCTTTAAATCGTGTTGGGATAATGTTTTATGGCTGACTTGTGGATTGCCCCCGGCGGGAGAGGAGTTGGAGCCGGTCACAGCTGTTTAGGGGAGAGGATATATATATATATATATATATATATTATATATATACATATATGTATATATATATTGTATATATATATATATATATATATATATATATATATATAATACACACGCTTTTATATATACATATGTATATCTATGTATAAAAACAATATATACATATATGTATATATATATATATATATATATATGAGAAAGAGAGATTAGAGATAGATCGAAATACTAATTGATAGAGTGTAAGAGCGAGAGAAGGAAAGCAGAAATGATAATGAAAGAGATCTGACCATGTAGCTATCAGAAACATGGTAATTTCGTTAATTAAAGAACGGTTCTGGGTCATTATACCAGGATAGAACTGATACTATCTCGGCTGTTATTATAAAGGCAACGTGTATATTTATGGGATACTCGAGAGCACCTTTTTCTTCGGCGTTGTCCTGTGAAAAATACCGTAAGCGTGATATATATGTGTATTTATAAATAAGTATTGATATATGTATATAGGGACATAGACATAGGCTAATATCTACATACATTTATGCATGTGTGTCTCGAATAGGTGTCTATGTATATATGATTTTTTTCTGTATGCATGCATATTTATACATTTGTATTAATATATGTAATTATACATATATATAGATATATATGTATATAAATATACGTATATATAAACATATGTGTATATCTATACATATGTATGTGTGCGTGCATATGTTTAATATGCATACGTGCATATTATAGGTATATATGATAGACACATGTATTTCAGTGTATATATATACATATATATACACACACACATATATATATATATATATATATATATATATATATATATATATATATATATATGTGTGTGTGTGTGTGTGTGTGTGTGTGTGTTTGTGTGCATATGCATTGATATGCATACGTGCATATCATATGTATATATAGAAAGACACATACAAATATTTATATATATACATATACATATACATACATACATACACACATACATGCACACAAATACTTGTGTGTATATATGTATATATATATGTATGTATATATATATGTATATATATACATATACATATATATTCTTAATTCAATATTATTTATCTATACATATATGTATATACATGTATGTATATATATACATACACACACATATATGTATATGTATATATACATATATATATATATATATATATATATATATATATATATATATAGAGAGAGAGAGAGAGAGAGAGAGAGAGAGAGAGAGAGAGAGAGAGATTGATACATAGATATATATATATACATATATATATGTGTGTGTATGTGTATGTGTGTATAGAGAGCACACTCACACACATACACAATATATATATATAGTGTGTGTGTATGTGTGTGTGTGTGTGTGTGTGTGTGTGTGTGTGTGTGTGTGTGTGTGTGTACATATATATATATATATATATATATATATATATATATATATATATATATATATGCATACATATATATACATATATATATATATATATATATATATATATATATATATATATATATATATGAGAGAGAGATAGAGAAAGATACCAATTGTGTAGGGAAAAGATACAAAGGTGAATGAAAATCACTACCGCCATGACAAAGACGGATCCAGCGTAAGCATCAGCCCAGCGCTCCGGCCACAACAACCAACCCACAGTCGTAATCACAAGCCCAGACTCTGAAGGACCATATCCCTAGGCCTTCTGGGACAGGAAGAAGGCACAATGGGGCCGGGGTCTCCTGCTGCGTGCTACTGAGGCTATCATAAGAGGGTTACCCGCCGCCCCTCCTCCCCATCTTCGCCCCGGAAGTACCCGATTACTCTGATGGATAAAACTCACCCAGCCAAACCAACAGAGTGAATGATACAGATAATAATGATAAGTCGACTACACAGTGAGGTAACCTTGGGAACCACAAAAGATACGGATTTGGGGGTTTCTTTTTTCACTTTCTTCTGGGTTAGTGGGAGAAGTCTTTTCCATATTTCGACGGATAAGTTCCAAGCCATATCCAATTACGGATGTTTTAATTAATATGGATACATTTAATCTATTTAAACACCTAAAACTACCGTACTTGCAGCAGATACTTCAGGTCAAACCTCTCCGCCGACCTCCTCATCCTACCATGACGTCTCAAGCTGCATGGTTTCCAGATGACAAAGTTCCGCTGGAAGGTCTTGTTGCTAGTCCGGCAACATCCCCCGAGGTTCATCTGAGCAGCCCCTCGCCTCCTGCAGTTGCAAGGCTTCCGCAAGTGCAGACCTCTTCTTCTCCCTCTTCCCCTAAGGTCGTTGACTCGCATTTCCCGAAGGCAACAGCGCCGTGCTACTTTTGCGTACGCATCACGTGCAATTACGCCTCTGATTCACCTTTACACTCCTTTGCAGAAGCGAACAGTACCGAAGGATGGACAGCTTACGCGACTTCCGGCAGGAGCTGGTTCCACGATCCATGTCTTCCATCCTCGGGTCTTTTCGAAGCACCAGAATCCACCCTTTCTCAACAAAAGCTGATTTGGATTTAAATAAGCTCATCTGGACTCATCTCGGCGCCATTGTGCAACGTGACGCAATTCGGTGAGTCACCTAGAGACAGACACCTTGCGTCGCCTGCACGGAAATGCCCGCAACCCCCTCGGGCATCTTGCTGTGCGACCTCGGGCCATCTCACGTAGTGCTTCCCTATACCACTACCGACAGACCATATATATTATAAGATAGTGCGAATGCGATTAGTCATCGTGCTTGGTAGGAGTGAGAAAGTAGCATGATGGGGATGACTTTGTTTTCTGCAATGGTAGCCATCTGTGCGATTGATTCAATAAATACTCGCATGTGGCTAATATCAGGCCACTGCCGAGTTCTTCGTTAGTTATGGAAGAACATACGCATTGCGTCTACCGTATCCCGAAGCGGTGTCTGTTTCTCTCAAGGAGTGCAGACCACCCAGACCCTATAAGTAATCCTACTCACTACTTTCCTCCCTCGTAATGAAGGTAGTGTGAGGTGTGATCCCGGTGTCCAAAACCCACTTAACTGTGACGGATCACTTAAGGCTTCGGCGAACACTGTTTTAGATAGCTGAAGTCTTTTTGTAGCACCGAAACAAAGAATACCACAAACAAGGAAAGGATGTAATTCAACCCGTACCATATATCTCATCAAACAGTTACCAAAGGTGCAAATGCGGTACCTGCGGGCGGCAGGGTGGGAGGTACCTCCCCTCGTGACGGCGGGCACGGGCCACAAGGACAGCCATTGAGCGGCTCATGCGCGCCAACGGTCATGTTTCGGATTGAGATCCATTCGCTGATGGTTTGACCCCTGGGAACGTTAGCGCTGTAATTTTGGAGAATAAGCTTACTTCTTGATATCATGGTGATTTCAACACTACATGACAAGGCGCAATTTTCCAATAACATGAATTAGAAAATGACATGCAGGATGCTATACACAGTTGGACACAAACACGGGAACACGCAACAATTGCCACGAAATTCAGCCATAATAAAAGTAAAAAGTCCGCGCTGTGACGGCTTCGGGCGCCCCTGATCCGCGCTCGGCATCTCTTTATCCGGGGGCAGTTTGGCCGCGCTGGAGGTGGCGGCGACAGAGATGATGCAGGATCCACGCCGCTCCTCAAAGAGCGTCTCGCGGCAGTCGGACACTTTCACTCCCGAAGGATTCTCATTCTGGCTTAGGCTTCCGTCGGTGAACGCCAAAGTTGCGAAAGCTAATTAGCATGACGTAGAAAATATCGAAATAAAATTTGTCATTGGACACCTGGCAGTGCACAGTAGTGAAATGGGCGCCCAGCCGCCCTTGGGTTCTCCCTGAGCGAACGGTTTCCAAATGATTACGACCGCCTCACATTTCTTCCGGCTCTGGCGCTTTCCCACAGCTTTCAATGACACAGATATAAATTTCTTTAAGAAATATGCAGTTTCTTGGGGGCAAGGCAGCGCAGAGTATCGAAGACCAGCAAAATGTCAAGTTTATTTGTAGAGGTTTTTGTGGGTTGTGAGCAAGTGAATAGAAACACTTTTTTGGGTCGTTCCCAATCTGGGCACGAGGGTCCCATGCCCAGGACATCTGGCAGGCGAGAGCGTAGGCGATTTTGGAACTTAATCGCAGGGGAAAAGGGAACAAAATGATGCATGTTGAAGGTGTGCACATACGCCCTGTACACGGGGTCGAGCCACTGGTGACATACCCTATTGAGCGGTGCTCGATACAATTAACGAACAACTCTATGCTTATTTACACCTTTGATAAGACAGTGTTTCTTCAAAGGAAACCCTCTGTCTCTTCAAGGACATCCTCATCGAAGAACATTTCACATTTGGAGAATCGCCAAGCAAGGGAAAGGTCCTTATTCAGTGGAAGTTTGTCCTATCGGGGTCTTTGGCTCATGCCACACTCAATAAGAGAACCGCCGCGGGCACCCGGTACTCTCCACGCCATATAAGGCCCAGGAAAGAGAGATTTCTACTACTTTAAGCTTATGAATCCAGTCTATTTGTCAGTTTTGATCAAGGGAAGGCCGCCTTGAGAAATGTTGGCGGCTGAGCCAGCATAACGGAGTGCACAGCCGCGAGGAGGCGAACGCTACTAGTCAGGCCTTGGATGAGTGTGCGAGGGGATCCACCGGCGGGCGAGCCACGCCACAAAAAGGGGGAACCCCACTGCCAACCAGTTCTCATGACCAGGTGGGGGGATGAAATTAGTATTTAAATCGGAGGGAACAAGTGGTAACGGTCGGAGACGCAGGCACAGCGCGGGGACAAACAATGCCAGGTTCCCACCACGCTCCAACGTTTCCACTCGCTCGACCGCCTGCAACCCTGCAACCACTGGAGGGTCGGAGGGCGAGCGGGGAAGGGACGGCAGAGGGGGTGTCGAGGAGGCTGAGTTTTTGTCTTGTTCCACTTGTTTGATGCGACGCTCGTTACGAGAGGGAGCAC
>BOPN01000008.1:911197-913697 GCA_017312705.2 Penaeus japonicus | reverse complement strand
AAAGAAAGCGAGCGAGAAGCAAACAAACAAACGAGTGATGGCAATGACACTCCTGAGCCGAGGGTCGGTGGGGTCTCTGTGTTTACGTCCTGCCTACCACGTGCTTTAGGCCTAGTCAGCATCCTTTCATTTGGTTGTTTCCTTGTTGTTTTCTCATCTCTTGGCTGTTCGATGTTTTTGCGTTTTCTCTCTTTAAGGCAGGTCTGAAATGAAGAAACACGAAGAGGAAAAGATTACACATGGAGATGTTTAGCCTCGTCTTCATCAAAGACTTTTTGGGTCTTATGCCTCCTCCTCCCCCCCTACCTCTTTTATCCCCCTCCCCTCCCCCCCTTCACACACACACAAACTGTACCTTCTTTTCAGACCGGACCTGCCCATACCCGCGCGCGCCCCAGGTACTGACTCCAACAGCTGCTGTAAATCCCTGCCCCCCCCCCCCCTTCCTCCTCCTCCTCCTCCCCCGGCCCTCTTCCTCCCCATCCGCTTGCCACCCGACCTCTCTCTCTCTCTCTCTCTCTCTCTCTCTCTCTCTCCTTCTCCTTCACTTTTTCTTTCTCTTTATCTTTATCTTCCTCTCTCTCTTTCCTTCTTCGATCCTCTTACCTTATCCCCTCTCCCCTTCTCGCCTCCTCTTCCCCCTACTCATTATGTCTCCTTTTAGCACCTTCTTTTGTCTTAGCTTCGAGGCAGTTACGAAATACGTTTGTGTGAAGAACAATTTCAAACAGTCTGTCTTTTTGTCTTCTTCCCTGAGACGTTATAATTGGGATTTTGAGCTTCTTCCTGTCTTTATTGTTATACCTTATACAACAATCACAAGGAATTCGGAAAGAAATATGTATATATATTTTTTTAATATTAGGATACGATTATTCAGTATTGGTGACGTCTATGTCATTCTTTAAAAATTCCATACATGTTATTATGCTTCGGTTGCTGTTACATTCCCCTAACTTTAACATAGTGTGTATCCTTATAAATCTAAACCCAAATTATTGTAATTTGTGTATTATTTGTTTGTATTATGCTGCCTCTTATGATTTTTTTTATCTTCATCGGTCAGTGTTATCTGTTCTATTTTCTAATGCATTTATATCTTTTATGATGAATACGAAAAACAAAATTACGATGTACTGTACTTTTACTTTGACTCTACTACGGCTTTTATCTTGCACACTATCGGCCGCACTCGAAACTTCTCTCCCAAACTTCTTTTTCTTTCGTTTCATCGCAACTTCCCTCTTTGTTGCTTCTGGTTGTCGCTCTTTTTCCCATGTCCTGTCTTCGCGTAAGGCCTCTTGAGCCACTTGCTTAGATTTTTTGCTTCCTCTTTCCTTTCATCCGAAGCATTTACAGTTTTTGTCGTCGTTTGCCGTACCCTTAGGGCTTTCTGGTGATCTCCGTGCAAGGCTTCCATTTCCACCTTGCGCAATCTGGGGTCCGTGCAGGTCCGTATCACCGCGAGGGGAAAGGGAGGGGAGAGGAGTCTGGTGTTTTCTCTTAATGATACTTACTAACCAAAGCGATAATTGGTACAAAGGCGAGCGGCGTTGCGGGCATGTGCTATATGTTTGTTGAGGGTAACTTATGCCAACCTTCTTACATCTGCTTCCCCCCCCCCCCTCCCGACCCCACCCTCACCCTCAACCAAGTCTGAACGCCACCTTCTAGGGACTTTACCAACGGCATTCATCTCCTTCCTAACCTCCTTATCCCTCCCTCTTTCTTCAGCCTCCTGTCCCCCTGCTCCCCCTACCCCCCATTCACCATTTGGTCCCCTTCCCCACACTTCATCCCTCTGGGTCGCGTGGCGCCTTAGAATTTGGTTGTTGAGTGAACCACCGATTTTCCCCTCAAACCTCTTAGCATGTTAGATTTTGAAAAAGTAAAGCTTGTCCTCAGTATTCCAGGGAAGGGATATTGCAGTGACCAATTTCCACCTATGATATTTGTATTAATTATTATTAAGGATAAACAATAATAGGATATATTTTCTGAGGATTTTAGCCACGTGGGCATACCACGGTCGTGCCCATGTGACACCTGTCAACCGCCATCACAGGCGCGCGACAGCTGTTTCTAGCTATCAGCCATTGGCCGCCGAGAACCGCGGGAAGAAATCTCATTGGCCGCCGGGAAAGGGGCGGGGGGACGGGAAGGTGGAGTAGCTGTGAGACAGCGCTATACCTTATCCATATTCTGTAATATCTAATAAGTTTTTCATGAGAAAATACACTTTTATCATATATTCCGTTTAGTTGTATAAATTTTATGATGAATAAATATAATAATTCCCAAATTTTAGAATCTTTATCCTACTTTATTTGGGAGATTGTAAACCTCACCGGCAACTGAACGCGAGGCACGAGCCCTGAAGGCCCGCCTCCTCCACCTGATTGGTGGAAGGCACGCTCCAACTGCACCTGCTTCTCTCCAGCGTATATAAGGCGCCGCACGCGCCGAATTGGCAGAACAGTTAGACCCTCAGACAAGAGAA
>BOPN01000008.1:901197-906197 GCA_017312705.2 Penaeus japonicus | reverse complement strand
AATAACCACAGCAAGGCGAAGCAATAAAGAAGAAAAAAAGAAAGGAGATAATAGACATACAGATAAAGCGAAACCAGACAGACACAAGTAGAGAGAAAGACAACGCAACAATCACACCGACAGACTCCCAAATGCATGAGCTCTCCGCCCTCAGACGCCATAGCACTCTACAGTACATCGACTCGAGGCGACTTGAGTTAGACAACACAGGAAGCCCAGATGGTATTCGAGTCAGGAACTTCTTCGTCAGGTGGACCCTGAATCTTACATACCCCCACCCCCCTTCTCCCCAACCCCTCTCCTTACCCCCTTGCCAGTACTCACCCTAGCCCGCCACACCCTAGCTGAGTGTCGGGTTCATCAAAACTCGACCCGTTTATCTGAGGTTTTCCTGTGATCATTTCACTTGTAGGGTGAGTCATGGCATTTTTATTATCCTTATCGTGGTAACAAGAGGAGGCGAGAAGGAGGGGAAAAGGGGAAATCTGTATGTGTGTTTACATAGATTTATCATTTACATTATAACGCGAAATTTCATGGTAGATACTTTTTTCTCCTGTTTTTTTTTAAGAAATGATTAATGCGTCTTTGTGAATGTTCTCGGTTAAAACAGATTTAGCTAAAGCACATCTGTTTCAACAGTAGTGGTACACGATAGGTGTAGGGATTCTCTCTCTCTCTCTCTCTTTCTCTCTCTCTCTCTCTCTCTCTCTCTATATCTCTCTCTCTCTCTATATATATATATATATATATATATATATATATATATATATATATATATATATATATATATATATATATATATATATATATATATATGTATATATATATATATATATTTATTTATTTATATATATATATATATATATATATATATATATATATATATATACATTAATATATATATATATATATATATATATATATATATATATATATATATATATATGTATATTTATATATACATGTGCGTGTGTGTTTGTATGCGTATGTGTGTATATACATACATACATATATATATATATATATATATATATATATATATATATATATATATATATATATATATCCTCTTAAATGTACAGTACCTAGTGTTTATATAGGATACCCATTTCCGTTCTATTCAAATCACCTGTACTTATAGAGGTAAGATATGTTATTGCTGCTTCTGTTCATTTTTCTCTCTCTTGATCGGCTAAAGATCACATCTAGTACATATATATATCTTCTTTTGCCTGTAACTATTCCTGTGTGAGTCAACTTCTCGCTCAACTTACGTATTCCAATCTGGATTAAAAAATCGTAAAAAAGAAATAATGTCCAAACCACTCAAAATGTACCCTGAAAATGTAGATAATATTATTTTCCCTTTGCATACCCAGCCAAGGGATAGCCAACCCCAAGGGTGGTCGAGGAAAGTAGTGGGTTTTCTCTCGGCATCTGACAGCCGCTTGACACTGAGGTTGACAGATGACCTCCAGACTGAGACATCCAAGGTACACTGGTGATATGCAGGGGGGGGGGTATGGAGTTGTAAGGCACGGTTATGGGGGGATTATCATTATTGTTATTGATATTATCATAATCAGTATTGTTGGTATTATCAGTGTTGTTTTACTATCATTACTGTTTTTATTATTATCATAATTATCATCAGTGGATATAGCAGTAGTAGTAGTAGTAGTAGTAGTATTGTTTTTACAATCAATATTGTTTGCCTTGATTTTAAATGTTGAATCAATTACAACTTCGGTGTATTTCTGAGCTCATGGTTGAAATTTCAGGGGTAATTCCTTCGAAAGAAGAAAATAACACAATAAATACTTTTTATACATATAGATACAAAGACAAAGGACATCCAACTCTTGAGAAAATCCCTGACCCAGTTTTGTCTTTGGTGAGAATCTGGCTTTGGATGCCATTTGTTACAGTTAAATCCTCTAAAGTGGCCCAATTATCATTACCGGTTGTGACCAAACAGGATGTCAAACTGCCCGGTAACTGTCCAATGCCCCAGTGACCCTACCGATGTTGCGTCATCTGCTGGGGTCACTATCAGGTCAGACCTTTAACCGCTCTGGGGTTAAGTTTGTACTTTTTTTATGTTTACGACTCAAATGATTTTGTATTTTTGTTGGTTTGTATTATGTAATTCATTCATCCTTTTTGGGGGTTTATCTTTTCATGTGTGCATTGTGATATCATACTAGCTGTAAAAAATAACATATATAATTGTACCTCAGGTTTCTAGTTACCAGACGATGGGAAAGAAACCCAAAGAATAAGAAATCCAATCACGCCTTTTGGATTACTCCTGATTACCCTGAAAAACCGGAGCAGTAACCCAATACTTTTTGTATCCCTCCCCTCCCCCCCCCCCTTCTCTGCATCCCGACTACCTCTTTTCATCGTAGATTTAACCCGTTAATCTGTATGGCGCTCCTCTATTTGCCCTTGTTAGGTCAGCCCCTTTCCTCGCTATCCATCACCTCTGTAACAACCAGCTGGGGGGAAGAGGGGGAGGAGGAGGAGGAGGAGGAGGAGGAGGAGGAGGGGGAGGAGGAGGAGGAGGAGGGGGAGGGAGAGGAGAAGGAGGAGGAAGAGGAGGAGGAGGAGGTGGAGGAGGAGTAGGAAGGGGAAGGGGAGGGGGAGGAAGAGGAGGAGGAGGAGGTGGAAGAGGAGGAAGAGGAGGAGGAGGAGAAGGAGGAAGAAGGCGAGGAGGGCAACGAGGGCAAAAATGAGGAGGGGGAAAGAAAGGGAAGAAAGGAAAGAAGAGAAGGAGAAGGAAAATGTGGGAGAGAGGGAAAAGGGGGATGAGGAGGAGTGAGGGAGAAAAGGAAGGAAGGATGAATGGATAGGTAGGGGGAGAGAAGGAGAAAAGGAGGCATAGGATGAGAGAAGGAGGGAGGGAGACAAGAAAGGAATGAAAAACGTAGGGAGGGAGAGAGGAAGGGAAGAAGAGGAGAAAGAGGTGGAAGAGGAGGAAGAGAAGAAAAGATGGAGAATACGGTGGAGGGAAGGAGGGTGGAAGGGGGAGAGCTGTAGAAAGGAGGTGGAGGAGGAGAAGCAAGAAGGAGGGAGGGAGGGAGAGAAGGAGGGAACGAAGGAGAGGGGAGGATGAAGGGATGGTATAGGGAAAGAAGGTGGAAGAGGACAAGGAGAAGAAGAAAGGAGAAAGGGAGGGAGGGATGGAGGGAGGGGGAGGAAGGGATGGAGGGAGGGGGAGGAAGGGAAGGAGGGAGGGGGAGGGAAAGGGGGAGGAAGGGAAGGAGGGAGGGGGAGGGAAAGGGGGAGGAAGGGAAGGAGGGAGGGGGAGGGAAAGGGGGAGGAAGGGAAGGAGGGAGGGGGAGGGGGAGGAAGGGAAGGAGGGAGGGGTCATCCTAGGCCCGCTCGCGTAAACAGATCAGGTGTCTCATGTCAGGGCTGCCGTAGCTCCCTGCTGGAGGTCTGGCTCGCTGGCTGTCACCACCGCCCCGGAGTCTGCTTAGTCGTCCTGCGTCGCCTGCTGCTTCTAACCGTCTATGCTCTGGTAGTTTTTCCCTTTCTATCCTCTCTCTCTCTCTCTCTCTCTCTCTCTCTCTCTCTCTCTCTCTCTCTCTCTCTCTCTCTCTCTCTCTCTCTCTCTCTCTCTCTCTCCCTCTCTCCCTCTCTCTCTCTCTCTCTCTCTCTCTCTCTCTCTCTCTCTCTCTCTCTCTCTCTCTCTCTCTCTCTTTCTCTCTCTCTCTCTCTCTCTCTCTCTCTCTCTCTCTCTCTCTCTCTCTCTCCAACTATATATATATATATATATATATATATATATATATATATATATATATATATATATATATATATATATATGTATATATATATATATATATATATATATATATATATATATATATATATATGTATATGTATGTATATATATATATATGTATATATATATATATATATATATATATATATATATATATATATATATATATATATATATATATACATATTAACAAGTTGGTCTTGTTATTTTTGTTTTTCTTGTGCTATCTTCATGATGGTGATACTGATTGTTATTATCTTTATCTAAATTATTATCATCATCATTATCATTACTCTCATTATCATCATTACTTATATCATTCATAGCATCATTATTACCATTATCATCCTGGTATTATCTTCATTGTGGTTGTTATTGCCATTTTATCATTGTCATCATTATCATTATCATTATTATTATCATTACTGCCATTGCTATTGATATTATAATTATTATTGTTGTTGCTAGGACGTTTTTGATGTTATCATAACTATCCTCATTATCATTATCATTGTTATGAAAGTTATTACCATCACTATTATCATTATCTTTATTATTTCTATGATTATCAATATCATCAGTACCATTAAGATTGTCATTATTAATTTCATTATCATTATAACTACCATCGTCACTAGTAGTAATGGCAGTTACTAGTAATAGTAGTAGTAGTGCTAATAGTAGAAGTATAACTAGTTTGAGAAATAGTAGTAGTAATAGTAGTAGTAGTAGTAGCAGTACGAACGATAGTAGTAGTGGTTATGAGAGTAGTAAGAGTAGTAGTAATTTCATTATTATTACAAAAAACTTTGCATCATTCTGTTTGTCTGTCTTTCTTCGGGGCATCTTTCTCAATTTATGCTTTATCACTTTATCCTTTATTACTTATTCCGTTATAGCTTTATCCTTTATTGCTTGAATCCTTTATCATTTTATCGTTTAATAATACTCGATCCTTTATAATTCCATGCTTTAATACTCGATCCCTTTGTCATTCTCTCCTTTGTCTTGTTTCACGGCCTCTCCTTATGCTTTCGTCTTTGTATAGTCCTCGGCAGGCTCGCTCGTGGCGTTGGATTTCACCGTCCTTAGATTAACTTGTGATAAATGAGAGAAAGAGAGGGGGAAGGAAGGGAGGGAGGGAATGTGGGAGGGTTGGAGGGAAGGGAGGGAGTAAGGGAGAGAGGGAAGGAGGGAGAGAGGA
>BOPN01000008.1:893697-896197 GCA_017312705.2 Penaeus japonicus | reverse complement strand
ATAACTCATGAATGTGCCTCTTTTTCTGCCGTCTCTAGAAGAAAGAATAAAAGAGAAAGACAGACAGGCGACATAAATACAGTTGGAGACATAAATCATATTCCACTTTCGTCCACACCGAGTCTGTCCAGGGTTGCTATTTCCGCACGACATGTCACACGAAATAGGAAGGTAGGGGGAACTGGAGGAGCGGTGTGGGAGGGAGAGGGGGAGCAGTGGGAGCTGTTGGCCCGGGGGGGGGGGGGGTCAGGGGGGGCGAAGCGGGGATCCTTTTTTTAAAATTTCAAAGCAATGTATGTAGACCACCAATAGACAGTTAGCTAGCGCAGTGCTCGTTTAATTACATGCCCACTGAAAGTATGCCAAAATACATTCTTCTCTCTGTCTCTGTCTCTGTCTGTGTGTGTGTGTGTGTGTGTGTGTGTGTGTGTGTGTGTGTGTGTGTGTGTGTGTGTGTGTGTGTGTGTGTGTGTGTGTGTGTGTGTGTGTGTCTACCTGTCCTAGGTGTGTCTGTCTGTCTCTATCTCCCTCTCCCGCTCTCTCTTTCGCAGCTCTTTCTCTTTCGCTTTCTCTCTCTCTCTCTCTCTCTCTCTCTTTCTCTCTCCCTCTCTTTTTCTGTTTCCTCTCTCTTTTCTCCAAGCCTCTCTCTCTATTTTTCTCTCACTTTCGCTCACTCTTTCTTTTACCTCTCTCTTTCTCTTTCACATTCTTTTTCTCCTTCTTTTTCTCTCTGTCTATCGAAGGGTACCGACTTCCACCCCTTCACCTACCTCTCCCAACCCTCCAAGCCTGTGCCTCCCATCCCTCTGCCCCCCCTACCCCATCTAATCAGCCCCGCGAAAGAGGACGTGCGGGGCAGGAAGGGTACCTATGAGAATGGAATAGGATTTTTCGCTTCAACTATATATACATGGACAAACAGTAACAAACACACACAAACAGTAACAAACAAACAAACACACACATACACACTCACATAAGGGCATGCATACATAATGTAGTTTGCAGCGGAGGGGATTATTTTTGGCTTTTTGCGCAGGGGACTTGAAGGCTTAAAGATACTTAAAACAAACCAAAAACTACTTTAGGGCGAACGACGTCATAGATACATAATGAGAACCACGTAAAACATCGGCATTGGCGATGAAGTTTCAAGCCCTCTTACCGGTGTTCCATTCTGGCAATATTTTCCGTTTCTATAAGAAATTTTTACATTTCAAATCTAATTAGAATGGAGGTGAACAACTTCAGTTCCAATGTTTGTTGTGAGAGACAAAACAAGAGAGAGAGAGAGAGAGAGAGAGAGAGAGAGAGAGAGAGAGAGAGAGAGAGAGAGAGAGAGACTACGACAAATAAGAGAGATAGGAAGATGGTGGAAATGGAATACTTCCTCCTCATTTTAAAGATATGATAAAGCGTATGTATAAACACAAATAAATACGTTCAGGCAATGAGGGAAATATATCTACCCAAGTTCAAAAATTACTTATTAAATAAGTGTCTAGTTGTCGATAAAACATTGATTATTCTATGATTACGTGTCTATTGATTAGTGTTAACGGTTTTGCTATATTGTCACGGATCGGTGGTAGCTATGACACTTTCAAAACTGTGGTGGACATTTTAGAGACATTTGATAATTACTATTTCATATATCCCATGTTGAGAGAAAAAAAACGTCTGGAAAATAGTCTTTGATATCATTTGAGATATAGTACAGTACAGTTTGTCGAAATCTCAGAATTCTCTCGTGCGACCGGTTATGGCAGAGCAGGTGAGGGAGAATTTTCCATCTGCTAAACACGACAAAGGTGACGGTGGCACGTGGAAGCACAGGTGTTCCAAACATTACATATTGCATTTTCTGTCGTTATTTTTTTCTCTCTCTCATCATCGCACGTACTACCAGAATTTGTTAAGTACCAAAAATAACGGTGATTGTTAACAACACGAATGAGATTGTTCCGAATGCCAGGGAGTTTGGCCGGCGGAAGTATCGTATTTCCCCTACCCCCACCCCCACCCCCACCCCCACATCTAATCATTTATGCATTAATTTCTTCCCGGTAAGACTTATCCGCCTGAGACAAATAATACTGCCAAATGAGACGGCGAGAGGTGGGTGATAGTTGGAAAGGGCGCTGAAAACGATACATGAATACATATAGCAAAGTGGCAGTTGATAAATGAATATGATATGTCAACGATGGCGATTTAGTTGCTAGGAAATATATTCCCTCTCCATCGAGGACAAAATATAAGAAAGTGGTATACATATATAGTTGTTGGAGGAGGCGTGGCTGTAATTTTAAGTGGCGATGGGTTCGGCGTGTGGTGGTCGCACTCCAGTTGTGATACGAAACACGCGCCACCTGACGTCACCGCACGCCACCTGCTACCCCGACAAATGGTTCGAATCCTACGATAGTTCTTTCATGTAAGGATAAAGTTGTTATTACGAAAGTTTTATTTACTTGGACTTTACTCACACTGTGCTTCT
>BOPN01000008.1:878697-881197 GCA_017312705.2 Penaeus japonicus | reverse complement strand
ATAAATTAACATATAGTAAGACTGACAAAATATATCAGAAAATGCAGGTGTTAAGTCTTATGAATATGAATATCAATTACCCACACCTATTCATTTTCTTCCTTGTTCAAATTTCTGTTCATATTTTCTTAATAATTTTTATTACCTCTTTTTACGTTTGCCATTTCGCACCTTGTGTTGATATCAGTCTCGGTGCGTGCGTGCGTGCGTGTGTGTGTGTGTGTGTGTGTGTGTGTGTGTGTGTGTGTGTGTGTGTGTGTGTGTGTGTGTGTGTGTGTGTGTGTGTGTGTGTGTGTGTGTGTGTGGCTATACCCAGGAAACGGGTGGTGGTGTTTGTCAGTGTGTGGGTTTGTGTGGGTCTTTCAGTATGTGTGTGGGAGTGGGTGTGTCAGTGCGAGGAGGACTGTGTGTGTGTCGGCGGAAGGGGGGAAGGGTTATGTGAGTGAGAGTATGTGTGTGTGTGTGTGTGTGTGTGTGTGTGTGTGTGTGTGTGTGTGTGCGTGTGTGTGTGTGTGTGTGTGTGTGTGTGTGTGTGTGTGTGTGTGTGTGTGTGGCTATACCCAGGAAACGGGTGGTGCAGCCACGTGCCTCACAGCTGCTGTCCTGCCCTCCTTCATCTCCTCCTCTTCCTCCTTCTGCTCATCTTCTTCCTCCCCTTTCAGCTCCACCCCATCATCGCATGCCCCCCCCCCCTCCCCTCCCCATCTTTTACTACCTTCCCTTCCTCCTTCCTCATTTCCCTCACGTGTCCCCCATCACACAAGCCACTTCCCTCATCACGGCAACTTGTCAAGTCCAACAAAGTCGCTTTTTCTTTTCATGAAAATAATAGGGTTTTTCTCTAAAGGACGCATGCGCACGACAGGAATAAGGTGCTTTAGGTATAGATAATGACGCACCCTTTTGAAATGGGTATTTCATATCTGATCCGTCTTTATTTTACCTCAAAAGGGTTGGAAAGATTAAAATTACAAAGACTAATTTAAAGACCCCATTACGCGTTCACACACATACAAACACTCACACACTCGGGATCGCACACTTAAACACACAACCACACGTCTTACATTTAATCTTTAATTTTATCTAAAGAATCTCTGAACCTCATCGAAGCTCGCCAGGAGGTGCAGACAGCTACCCAACTGTTAGCTAGAGATTTTGGACGCCCCCCCCCTTTTTTTTCTTACGAGTTTGGGTAATGTAATTATATGGTGAACTAATGAAGTAGAAGATGCCGCCTAGAGGGATGTCTCAGGGGCCTTCCACGCCCCTATACCACCCATCAGAGGCTAGGCCTGGGAGGGAGGGGAGAGGGGGGACGGGTGTAAAGGAAATTAAATTCTTCTAAATGTTTCCACGTGAAGGAGGTTCATAGTGTTCCGACAAAGCTGAAGATAAAAGTCTAATTCGTTAACAAAGAATTAGCCAAAAAGAATAAAAATCGGCTGGAGACAGGACGGGTCTGCCCAACCCACACGCTAGTCCTTGTGACGAAACAGAAACATTCGTCACCTCTGCTCTCGGTTTTTTTTCTGTTCGCATAATGGCGTGGGCACACTTTTAAGGAAAGTTAAAAAAGGGAAAGGAATCATTTTTGGGGGGTGATATTTGTGTTGTTAGTTTGTATTCCTTTTATTCGTTTTTATTTAGATGAATTTGGAAGGGAGGTTAATGAGGAGAGCTCGCTAAAAGAAGGCTAAATCAGTCACAATAACAACCGGAAGATAACAAACAAGATACCGTGCACATGTAACTTACACATGCTTCGGTAGGCCTATGCATCTGAACGAAGCAGGCCTACTACCATCACCATGCGCCTCTAACGTCTTCAGCTGCCAACCTCCCCCTCCTCCCCCCTCTCCCCATACCCCTCCTTCCCCTTCCCTCTCTCCCTGATGCCCTAGTCCGCAGGTCTTTACCACCAGCATCCCTGTGGTGGCACGGCATCCGGCGCTGGTTAGTGCCGTGCCTCGGGTTTTTGAGGGAGGGAGGGAGGGGAAGGGGGGAGGGGGTTACGGTGAAGGGAAATGGCTCTGGTCAGGAGGCGAAGAGACTGTGGTCCCGTGGCACTAGCGTGGGCGTGTGGTGTGGGCGGCACTTGTGGTAATGATGGTGGTTTTGCCGATGTATTACGAGCTTGTGGGGTAGGGGTAGGAGGGTGGGGTGGTTGGGGAATGGGTAGGGATGGAGATGGAGGGGAAGCTAGGTGATGCAAATATTTAGTTATATTTTCTAGGTTAGAAGGAGTTGAAGTGAGATAAGAGAATGAGATTAGATATGTAAAACGAAGAGTTGAAGGATAATTATATTGATAATAATATCAATAGTAAGGATAATAAAATTGCATTGCTGGTATCATTAATAGTGATAGCAATGGTAGTAGTAATAAGAATAGTGATGATAAAAATAATAATTATAGTGACGATAACGATATTGATATTAATGATATTAATGATAACAATGATGAGAGAGAGAGAAAGATATATATATATATATATAT
>BOPN01000008.1:846197-851197 GCA_017312705.2 Penaeus japonicus | reverse complement strand
TATGTATATGTATATATATATATTTATATATTTATTTACTTATCTATCTGTATATTTTTTTATATATACACGTATATACATATACATAAATATATACACACATTCAAACATATGTGCATATATATATATATATATATATATATATATATATATAAATATATATATATATATATATATATATATTATATATATATATATATATGTGTGTGTGTGTGTATTTTTTTCTTTCTTTTTTTCTTATTTTTATTATTGTTATTTCTTTTTTATGAATACATATATGCTTATGTACCACTATCTATCTAACTGTCTGTCTATCTACTAATCTGTCCGTCTGTCTGTCGCTCTATCAATCTATCGTAGGAAAGAGGGCGAGGTGCAAAAGTGCAATTTGCAGTATTTACTAATCATTTTCAGTACGCCTGCTGCACATTTCATGGTGCATTTCAAGTTGCACTCGTCCAATGACAGGGTTTCATAGCCTCACTGAGTACGTGTCCATATTTCATTCGTGTCACATTGCCACTCATTCCCGCTTACTCATCGTTAGTACGCTTACATGTATGTAAACACCTCATCGTCACACAAACACACACACACATACACACACACACACACACACTAACACACAACACACACACACACACACACACACACACACACACACACACACACACACACACACACACTAACACACAACACACACACATACACACACACACACATGCGCACACACACACACACACACACACACACACACACACACACACACACACACACACACACACACACACACACACACACACACACACACACACACACACACACACACACACACACACACACATGTACACACACACACACACACATGCACACACACACACATGCACACACACACACACACATGCATACTTACACATTCACACACACACACACACACATGCACATGCACACGCACACAAAAGTAATACCAAATAGAAAAGATTAAATAGATAATGATAATAATAACATAAATGAAGAAAGATAAAATAAAATGAAATAAAATCAGAAACAAACCCAAACACAACATAACGCAAATACACACACACGCACGCACACGGACGCATACAATCTACGCACCTACACGCACACACCGCCATAAAAAGCCATGCGTGTGCACCTGTCGACGCTGGACCGTCTGTAAGTCAAGGTCGTCGTCCACCTGCCTCTGAACACTACGTTTCCACCTTTACCACCTGCCTCTTAACCTCCACTTTAACCTTTACCACTTACTTTTGTCATCCACTTTGTCCTCCTTCCTTACCTTTGCTTTGGTATCGGTTTATCCGTGTTCGTGTTTGTCTTCTTGTTTAATTCCCTTTCTTTTGCTTATATATGTCTCTCTCTCTCTCTCTTTCTCTCTCTCTCTCTCTCTCTCTCTCTCTCTCTCTCTCTCTCTATATATATATATATATATATATATATATATATATATATATATATATATATATATATATATATTTTTTTTTTTTTTTTTTTTTTTTCATATATATTTATTTAATTATTTATATATTTATATATATATGTATAATATATATATATATATATATATATATATATATATACATATATATATATATATATATATATACATATATATATATATATATATATATATATATATATATATATATATATATATATATATATATATATATATTCACATGTATATATATATACATACATATGTGTGTATATGTTCATCTATATCTATCTATCTACCTGTCTATCTGTCTCTCTATCTGTCTATCTACATATATATATATATATATATATATATATATATATATATACACACATACATACATTAGGATTAATGAAGGTCATTGGGATTAAGATCATTAGGATTGATTAAGGTCATGAGGACTGATTAAGATCATTAGGATTATGATGACTGTTATCCTTATCATCATCATCTCCAACTCATACGTCAAAATCACTGCTAAGATTAATTTTTATATCATCATTGCCGTTATTGCTATTATTATAATTTTTGTTATCATAACAATTATTGTTCTTATCACAACAGTCATTTTTGTTATTACAATCAACAATGATGTTATATTAACAGTCATTATCACCATTACAATAACAATCATTATTACTATCATAACAATTATCATTGTACTTATAACAATCATTATCACTATCATAACATCCAGCGTTACTATCATGACAATTATGATCCCCATCACGTTTACGATTATGCTTACCAATCCCACCATTACTCACTAGTCATCATCATAATCATCAGGAACATCTGCAACACTATTAGCATCACAAGCCCCATCCCCATCCCTATCTTCATCTCCCCATTTCCCATCCCTATCCTTATCCCTATCCCTATCCCTATCCCTATCCCCATCCCCATCTCTATCCCTATCCCTATCCCCATCCCCATCCCCATCCCCATCCCCATCCCCATCCCCATCCCTATCCTCATCCCCATCCCATCTCTATCCCCCTCCCTACCCCCTACCCCTACCCTTACCCCTCTCCCCATCCCCACCTGCACCCCCACCCCTATCCCTATCCTCATCCCCATCCCCATCCCCATCCCCAACAGTCATCACCCACTTCTTTCAACAATACCCACACAGCCACTGCTCATCACCAACACCCCATTCTGATGATGCAATCGTTACATATTGATGAGAGCAATGTAAGAAGCGAAAAGACAAGATTCTCTATCTGTAAACGACCATAGTTACAAACGGTATAGTCCAGATGTGGAATGATAGCTTGGGTGTAATCTAGCTATCTATCTTTTTCTGTTAATCTTTTAGTCTATCTATGTATCTATCTATGATTTTATATATATATATATAGATTGATGGATATATGTACTGTAGCTGTAGATGTTATATATACATATGTGTGTGTGTGTGTGTGTGTGTGTGTGTGTGTGTGTGTAAAAGTATGTAAGTATGTATGTATACATAAATAGATGGATAGATAGATGGATATATATAAATCATATGTGTGTATGAGTGTGTGAATCCGTGCATGCATGTTTGTATGTTGGTATATATATATATGTATATATATATATATATATATATATATATATATATATATATATATATATATATATATATATATAATGTACATATATATATATATATATATATACATATATATATATATATATATATATATATATATACATATATATATATATATATATATATATATATTTATATTTATATATATATATATATATATATATATATATATATATATATATTTCATATTTATATAGATTCATATGTCATTTTACGTGACAGAAATAACGATACAGATGATAAGGTCAAGGATACAGTGATAATTACTATAGTATACACTACACTGTTAGCGCAAGTGTTTTCTCGTCCTCCAAAATTTTCTTTTGTCTCGCCTACACCTGTCTGCCCTCTTTCTCCTTCACCTGTCCTGCATCTGCATCCTCTGTATTCCATGTCGTACGCTACATCTGTCAAACACCTGCCCTATTCTCTGATCTACACCCTCTATATACCTGGGCTACTACTGCTCCTTTGTTAATCTTGTAGGTATGGATCTACTTTTAATTAGATAATCAATTATTCTTTTCAAATTCCTTTGGGTGTCTTTCTATATTCCTTTGTAAGAAAAAAATCTGATTGAGGCCTTTAGTCTCATGCTCAACCTCTCTCTCTTTCTCTCTCTCTCTCTCTCTCTCTCTCTCTCTCTCTCTCTCTCTCTCTCTCTCTCTCTCTCTCTCTCTCTCTCTCTCTCTCTCTCTCTCTCTCCTTCTCTGTCTCCTTTTCTCTCTCTCTTTCTCGCTCGCTCGCTCTCTCTCCCCCTCTCTCCCCCTCCTTCTCTCAGGTGCCTCCCCCCCTCCTTCTCCCTCACTACCTCCTCCTTCCCGCAGCATATTTCCGCATCAGGATTTTATTATCATGTTGTGTTATCTCGTTTCCGAATTTATTATTTATACCCCGTCATAAATTAGTGTGAGATACGCCAGCTAATGATACAAAGACAAAAAAAATATATAAATATACACATGCAAATGTGCAGAATTCGAAAAATAACGAAGGTAAAAAGACACCGAAAAAAATAAAAAACAAGGTAAGATCAGATAATTGGTACGTAAATTAGTGATGGCATCAGACAGAGCTCTCCCTTCACCTGCCCGCTGGTACCTGGCGAGGGCAGGATGCGGGCGAGGGCCGTCTCAGGTGCCTCGACATGCCCAGCAAGGTCACGCGTTCTCATGCGGGCGTAGACAGGTGAATGCGAACGGCTTCAAACGGGAAAGTGTGAATAGGTGAAAGAAGCGACGGACGAAGGGAATTTTAGGATTGAAAAAGAGGGGGAACGATGATAGGGAAATATTTTAGGGGAGGGGGGGGGGGGGTAAGGAAAATTGGAAAACACTGGAATACTTTTTTATTATGTACTGGTCAATCTGATGGTCGAAAGGAAAGCATTGGGTTTTTCTTGTTACCTTGTGTACTATGACACAACATCGTGTTCAGGGTAGTCTGCTGTCCAAAGCGACGGGTTGAATAGAAGAAGAAAACAGCAGTGGGTGGGTGAGAATAAGAAGGGGGACTGATACTGAAAAGGAATATCAGAGGCAATAAAATCTATTTTTTTTACCCTTCCGTCAGAGACCAAGAGTGTATCCTCAAAGAGGCCTCGAGAGTTCTTGGTCGTTTGCACGACTTCCAGAGGCTCCTCCACGAGTATATGGAATTCCCGATCACGATGGCAGTGCTGGAGTCCGTGATATCAACGATTCTCTCTCTCTTTTACCTCTCCTTCTGGGCGAAGTTGAACCTGAATTCACTTATCATCAACGGAATCTACATCATCATCTCCGTCATACCGTCACTGGTCTTGTGCAACATCCCGCAAATGTTGCAGAACCGAGTAAGAGCAAGAATACCAGTAGTAGTGATTGTAGTATTGAAAGTAAGAGTTTAACTAGTATAGAC
>BOPN01000008.1:823697-831197 GCA_017312705.2 Penaeus japonicus | reverse complement strand
GCTCAGCTTTATTGATAGATAGCGTTCAACACATGTCCATCTAATCACCGAGTTTCTTATTGAATGATACATTTTTGAAGACTTTATTTGTGTTCACTTGGTTTTAGTCATACAATTTTAATTTTCTATTTTATGTATTTGTAATGTCTTTTTACGTTTTCATTAACTCGGTATTAATGTTTCGTTCTCTCAGTTTATATTCCTATTTATTTTTTTCTTATCGCATATACTAGATTATTTATATTTTGTTTATCATCTCATATACAATATTACTCATATTTTTTTCTATCTCATACATTGATTATTCATTCTTTAAGCCTTCTATTTACTTTATTCGCGAATCTTCAGTATCAATAATTTCATCACAACCCAGCCGACTGAAATCAAGCTTCCACCCGACGCTCCAAAAGATTTCTTAAAGGCGATGAACGTAAGGTAAGCCAGAACAGGTGACCAAGGATAGCCAAGGTCGAGGCAGGTGTGCAGCGAGGCGCGCACCTTATACATCTGTTCTCGCCTTCTCCTTCGCGTAGCATCACTCGGCAGCATGCAACGTCTCGAGCAAAAATTCGTGCATTCACCAAGAATCAGAGTGAAAGGAAAATATCAGAGTGAAAGGAATAGATACCTCCCTCCCCCCCCTCTCACTCTCTCTTTCTTTCTCATAAAAAGAAATAGATTTTTTAACCGATTTAAGTGGATGAGGCCACCCCCGGTCAAAATCAGGGAGAGGGGCGTCTGTCTGTGTGTGCGTGTGTGTGTGTGTGTGTGTGTGCGTGTGCGTGGGTGTTTGCGTGTGTGTGTGTGTGTGTGTGTGTGTGTGTGTGTGTGTGTGTGTGTGTGTGTGTGTGTGTGTGTGTGTGTGTGTGTGTGTGTGTGTGTGCGTGTGTGTGTGTGTGTGTGTGTGTGTGTGTGTGTGTGTGTGTGTGAGGTTGGGTCTCGCGTTCCCGTCATGAGCCGGGAGACAATGGAAGGGCGGTCGAGACGAAACCCCACCTGTCGATCCAGTCGCTCGCTCACCTACACTCCAGGTGACTTACGTATCGGCTTACTTTAAAAACACTAATTAATCATGTAGCTGGAACTTTAGGAGGAAGCGACGGGGTGTGGAGGGAGGTGGGGGGATGGGGGAGGGATGGTGAGGGAGGAGAGGGGTGGGGAGGAGGGAGATATCAACTGCAATAGGCTCGGTCAGCTGTTAAGTGGAGAGTATTTAAAAAAGGTGTTTGATTATCTTGGACGTAAGGATTCGCGGTTTGGTCGAAGTGTAACGCAACCTCGGCGGCCTGATGCTGTTCCCATTGATCAAGTTGATAGCGCTGCTGCGAAGAAGAAGGGATCATGTTAAGGTATTTGTTGTGACCCTTTCATTCATGTTCACATTTAGGGTCAATCTTTAACTTTTTAACATAGGACTATCTACGCTCCTTCATCTGCTCCTTCTCCTTCACCTCCAACTCTTCCCCCTCTCCCTCCTCCTCTCCTTCCTCCTCCTTATCTCCTTGTTGAAACGATGCTCTCCCATCCCCTCTTCCTCTTTCTCGCCCTCCACCTCCTCCCCTTCCTCCTCCTTATCTCCTTGTTGAAACGATGCTCCCCCCCCCCGTCCTCCTCCCTCTCCTGCTGTTGCAACTCGCATGGCTATTTCCTCGTTCTCTTCCTCCTTCTCGACATCATTATTCTCAGCAACATCACCATCTTCTCTCAGCTCTGACTTCTCTGCATCATTAGCATCATCGTCATCATCGTTATTATCATCAGTGATCATCTTCATCGTCATCATCACCATCATCATCATCATCATCATCATCATCATTCCTGCCATCTTCACCATCGATATCATCAACCCAGCCACTCTTTCTCCTCCGCTTCATCATCTTCCACCTCCTCCTCCTCCTCCTCCCATTCCCATGCTGTCACACTGTTGCTCTCACTCTCCCTCCACCACCGCTACCACTCCCTCTCCCTCTCCTCCTCCTCCTCCTCCTCCTCCTCCTCCTCCTCCTGTCCTCCTCCTCCTGTCCTCCTCCTCCTCCTCCTCCTCTTCCTCCTCCTGTCCTCCTCCTCCTCCTCCAAGACAACGAAGGCCACCTCAAGGATAACACGTCTAACAATATAAAACGTGCGTGTTAGGTTGGTACTTTGAGTTGGTACTTGTAGGCCGTTAATGGTGTTATGGTTGCTGTAATGGTTTAAGTGGTACTAATTAGGAGAGCTATAGTGGCAGTAGTCGTAGCAGTAATAGCGGCAGGCAATGGTAATAAAATAGTGGAAGCATTAGTAGTAATTACGGTCGTAATAGTACAAGTAGTAATGTAGTTGTAGTAGTAATGATGGTAGTGATAGTAGTAGTGATGGTAATAGTAATAGCAGCATTAAAGCAGTAGTAGTAGCAATGGTAACAGTAGTAACATTAATCTTTCATCGAGCCTCCTCCGCCTTCATTACCATTTGATTTATATGGAATTAAACTGTTGCCGTGAACTACATATGGTAGAAGATTTTTTTAGTTTTAATTTTTGAAATGTTTATTTATTATATATACATTGTATACGCATAGAAAGACAGGAACTTCTTTTAAAGTTTGAGGAGGAAAAAGGGGAAGATTATAGGGCTGTGAAAGCAAAAAGGAAGAGGGGATAGGGCCCTGAAAGAGAGAGACAAAAATGAGGAGGATAGAATAGGAATAAGGAGAGAGAGAGAGAGAGAGAGAGAGAGAGAGAGAGAGAGAGAGAGAGAGAGAGAGAAAGAGCACTGATTACATATTGCTTGAATATGGATTACCTTTCCGTCGTTTTTTTATTATCAATCCAGCTTTTAGGATTGATAAGAAATAAAGAGAAGGAAGAAATAGAGGAAATAGATGAAGGAAAAAATATGTGAGAAAGTTGTTAAGTGACTAGGATGTGTCCACGCCTGTGCTCCAGCTGCTGACTCCCGGGAGACAGTTGAATCGACTCTCGGCGATCCGGCGGCGACCTCCAGCGCGGCCTGCAGTCTGCAGCCTGCTCGCCATCGCCTGGGGCTCAGATGCATGATAATTAGGCAAAATCTCCCCCGCTAAGGATCGGCGCTCGCTGCAGCGATCGGCGGCAGCTCGGCGTACGTGTCCGCCGTAAGGAGTTAATGAAATCCGATACTTTGCTCTTCCATCACACTTGCGGATACAGTGTGTTTGTTTGTATCAACTCCATGGATGATTTACGCTGTACGCATATCTACATCATTATTTATGTTTTTATGTCTTTGTGTGTGTTGTTTCTTATGCTTTTTTTGTTATTAATCCTATTGGTGAAGCATGAAATGAACAAAAGAGAGAGAGAGCTCACCCTCGCTATATAGTTTCTCAAGTGTTTAAGAGCTTAGTTCTCGTTCGGCCACCAGCTCATTCTTTGCGCAGTATAATTAGTCGCTGATTCGTCGACACTTCCATGTATTAAAAATAGCAGCTGACGGGGAACATTAAGGATCATTCCATCCCATTGATTTTGAGTCCATTTTGAGTAGCAATTTGTGGTAAAGACAAAAATAGCTCGGAAACCTCGAGCAGTCGATCTGATTTGCGAAAGTGTAAAAGATCTGATCATGGCTGGCAACAGGGACTGGATTTACCATCATCGCATTTCACCGCATTAATTGGCAGCGGGAGAAAATATCAGGTAGCTAGTTCTCATTATGATGCACCAGTGAGTTGGTGAATAGATTATCTGATAAATCTAACTAAATCGGCAAGCGAATCTGCTCATGTTTGCTCCTTTATATAAGCGGAAGGGATGCGTTGGCCAGTCGTTTTCTTATGCTGGCACGACGTTTATGTATATATATGTATATATATATACATATATACATATATATACATATATATATATACATACATACACATACATATATATACATATATATATCCAATGTCGCTTTTCTCTCTCTCTCTCTCTCTCTCTCTCTCTCTCTCTCTCTCTCTCTCTCTCTCTCTCTCTCTCTCTCTCTCTCTCTCTCTCTCACTCACTTTCTCTCTTCTTTTCGTCTTTTTATCTGTTATGATGACTCGATGCTGTTGACACATATCTTCCTTTGTCTCCTTATTTTTATCTTCGCGTTTCATTTCCCGATTTCTTAGGATGACATTGTCAGTATATCATATCCACCCTTAGCTTTGTTTTCTTTCTCCTTTCTTTCTTTTGTTATCGTTTGCTATATTTTGAGTCTCAGTACCGTAATTTCGGGCGAATGCCCACGACAGTGGGTAACGTCACCCTCCAGACGCCCGTCACGACGAACCGAGTTGATGCTTCGCCCTCCGCTCCTTACCGGCGACTTCCCTTTGCCTAGCGAGCGCCCATCGCCCACTCTGTTAAAGAAGACCTTACGTAGCACTCTGTTCTTGTAGCATACAAAGGCGCAGCTTACAGGAGAAATACTGCAAAAAAGAGACTTTGGGATAATTCAGAATGCACATCCTAAGGTGTAATTATACAGGGCTGTAATTAGTGCTTGATCGCCATGGCATTCCTCCGCCTCCCACAATGCCCCGCGACAAACAGCTGACGGGGCCAGCACTGTGATTTTTGCAACCTCAAAAATAGCCAGTTTGCAACCTCTTGGTGTATATTTTGTCGCTCCAGTTGCTCTTATCTCTCGCATATATTTCTCTAAGACACGGGAGGGATATCAGAAACCATCGAATGGCTTGGGCTAGATTCTAAGTCTGTCCTCAGATGCAGTCATAGTCATTTGCAAAATGTTTCACACGTACTTCACGGTGACCTCGAACGGCAACTCGGCGGGGCCATGGAAAGTACCTTTAAGTGGTTTGTTAGTTGATGATGCACGTCTATTAACGCATAATGGTGAGGCTTTGTTCTAACGTCTGTTCAAGTACTTTTCTCTTTCACAAATAACTAAGACATCAAATGTAAGGCTGTAAATATGTACGATGAGAGTATGATATATATACACATTTCTTTGGGAAGATAATGCATTTAAATTATTTTTGACAGAGGTATCTGGTGTTCCATGTGACCTTGTTTTGTGACTTGGGATATTCGCGATAGTGGTGACTGCTGGCGACTCTGTTGTGCGGGACATGTTGATGACACAATTCCATGTTTATTCATGCGGCTGCATTGAAATTAAATAATCTATGCTCATACAACTGATTCGCAGATCGGCCTCTTCCTACCCGCGACACACGGATGTGAAAGTATGGTCATCACGATATAATTTTTGTGGATAATCTCTAGAAAGTCTGGCTCTGAAACTCGAAGGGGCTCTGAGGAAACCAGCCGTCTTCCAGTAATGACAAAGGGCGGTGTCTTCGGACGCCGAAAATCTCAGCCGTACTACCTGGATTGTTCACTTCCCGCCTCCCGACTGATGCCACACTCCACTTGGTATCGCTCACCCTGGCCCCCTCCCCCCTCTCGCCCCACTACTTTCTTTAGGACTCTTTCCGGTCCTCTTGGGCGCCGTAGGACTTCGAGTGACACGGACGAGCACTTGATAATCCGAAGGATCAGCAACGAGAGAGAAAAAAGTGTTCTTGAGGATGGAGAGGAGGGATTTCTCGCGAGGACCTGGTGCGGGACGAGAGTCTGAGAAACTTCGGCGTGTTTCTGGGTATGCGTGGCCCGCTTGGCACCTGCTATCCTGCCCGCAGCCTTGTAAACGCCGCCGACCACTGTCCTGACCGCCCATCCGCCCGCCCGAACGCCCGCCCGGCCGCCCGCATGGTTTGATCTCCCTCTGTCTCGCCCGCATGTGCTTGACACCTCTCTCCGTGCCTTGGTTTTGCATGCTACCCACCTTTGCTAATGTTACGGGCACCCACGCGAACGCCCACCGATCGAAACCGACAGTGTGTCTTTCATCCGCCGCCCACAGACCCCTACCACCCTGTCGCTGTGATTTCATGCTCGCCCACATGCCCACATCCTGCCTTGCTGTTCATCTATTCATTCCTTTGCCTCATGACCTACATGCCCAATCAGTGTTCGCCACCTGTCCTCATACTCATCCATATATCGTATTGCGTCGGTTCCCTTAACCACGCTTTATTTCTCTTTTTTATACTAAATTCCACATTTTCATCGTTCTATCTGATGCTCGTTCTCAGCGTTTTATCTCGTTTTTGAAGTTTATATGCTCGTTATACCTTTAATGTGGATGTGCTAGTATATCTTGGTGTGGGAAACTGTTCACTCTATGATAGTGTCCACTAAACTCACCCCCATGGTCTAAACTCGTGGTCACCCCATGGTCCACTGTCTCACTGACTGGCTGAAACATCATTCATATCTTTTTATTTTCTTTGTCGAAAGCTGAAACATAATTAACAATCCGTAGCAATCGAAGGGTGAGTAAAGTGAGAGATAAAAAGAAATCCGGTCTCATTACCGACCGAGAGACACGGAGCAGCGGCCGAAGATCTTCCACCGGCGGAGTGCGATATCGCGCATGGGTGACCTCGGCCGCTTCAAATTGCGCGGGTGTACCTGTCACGCCCGCCGTCGCCGCTATCTCCGCGCCCATCACCTCTACACTTGAAGTCTCATTTTAGCTTCTTCGATCCCTTATCTCCTTTCGCCTCCCGTTGGCGCTGCAGCTCCTGTCTCTCGCGTCGCTGCTGCACGGTTACTTTGATGCCCTCACTAATGCAACGTGGCTCATCCTCCTTGCTGACTTGAGCCGCTCGCCCATGCTGCTGCTATAAGTAACCTGTCACCCAGAATGCTGGTGCATAGGTAACCTCCAACCCATAGTGCTGGTATATAGAGGGCCTTTAGTCCAGATTACTACAAGTTACTTCCCAATCATGGTTCTGCTACATAGGCAGCCTCCAACTCATAATACTGCTGTATATGGAATCTCCCGCCCATGGTGATAACCCACGGGGGACCTCCCAGCCCGTGGTGTTGTTGCATGAATCCTTCCAAGCCCACGTCACTGCGCATTTACCCTCCCGAAGGAGCCTCTTCCACAATCAGAGTGTTCGAATGTTACCTGCAAATCCCGCCCATGTTCGCCGGGCATGGGGCGAGGTTGACGTACCTATAAATGGAAGATGCATCATCTTCGGAGGCAGCGGGATTTCGGAGATGGTTCTCGTAAACAGCAGATGTTTAGCAGTGGCAGATGAGGCCGTAGATATAGTCAGTGCGTGAGCAGTAGAAGGTACATAAGAACCATGTGCTTGCAGGCGTCGTTGATTGCATGCGCACATCCACAAAGTCCGCTCTGGAAACGATACTCGAGTGATCTCTCGTATATCTGCAGATGGTGATCAATCCAGTTAGATGATATTTATGCACTGATTTTATATTCACATACTGGAAATCAATCCAATAGTGGAGAGTGGACGCATATAATTTTATTGAAGATATGACTTGCACGATCCAGAGGAACACATCAGGAGGATATACTTGGCTATGAATTGCATGTGTTAGACACACGCACACAAGCAGCATCAGCAGGACAGATACGCACAGACGGTGTACGCACACG
>BOPN01000008.1:818697-821197 GCA_017312705.2 Penaeus japonicus | reverse complement strand
AAAGAAAGAAAGAAAAAAAAGGATTAATAATTTCTCCTTTTGTGAAAAGGGTTAAAATGAGCTTAATTACAGGAGAAGCGATATATATATTTATATGTACGTTCAGAGTAATTAGTGTTGAATACCTTTATAAACTCAATTATCTACCCAGATACATTTAACGGCTGTTTTTTATGATAAGATGACCCTCCTTCATTCCTTCGACCTCTGATTTCATGGCAGCGACACCTTTCTTGATTGCTTCCTTTGGTCTCCTGGCGTTGTTTCATATTCCTTTTTTTCTGTTCTCTTTTTCATTTCTTCGCGGGATGGGTAAAAAGGAAGGTGATGAATGAAATTAAGAGGTGTTCGTAATATCAGAGGTGGGAATAATGTGCTTAGATGTGAGAGTGTATAGCGTGGTGGTATTTCATTCACGTGGCAGCATCCCTCCCCATAAACAATAATTGTCACCACAATTTTAACAACCACCGTATGCTAATGAATCAAAATATATCAATTTTGCTCTTCCTTAACTTCGTATGACATTGCTAATTACGGGTAACGAAGTCTCGGCTGAGTTTTCTTTCCTTTTTTTTTGCCACCATCGAAGAAATACCACGACCTTCCCTCGAAGAATCTCGACGGCGGAGGTCTTCGGTCTGCGTGAGAACCCGCCTCGACCGCGTGTAGTAAACGTTCTTCTAATTGCACGATGGTTGAGCATGGCAGCGTTCGTGGCGGCGGGACGGCTTGTAGGGACTAATCGTTGTTTGGTTGTTCGGTCGTTGCTGTGGGGACGTTAAGATGATCTATGAGATGCGACTCTGGGTGATAATTGTGTGCATTTCGGGAGGTGGAAGGTGGTGGAGGCGGAGGAGGAGGTGGAGCTGGAGGTGGAAGGTGCTGAAGGGGGAGGAGGAGGAGGAGGTGGTGTTGGTGGTGGTGGAAGGTGCTTGAGGGGGAGGAGGAGGTGGTGGGAGATGCTTGAGGGGGAAGGTGCTTGAGGGGAAGGGGGAGGGGGGGAAGAGGAGAGGGAAGGAGGAAGGCGAGGAGTTAGAGAAGAGAGAGGGATGGAGAAAGAGAGGGGGAGGGGGAGGAGAAAGGGAAGGAGGAGGGGAAGGGGAGGGGGAAAGAAAAGAGGAAGAAGGGTATGAAGAAAAGGAGGAGGTGGTGGAAGGTGCTTAAGGGGAGGAGATGGTGGTGGAAGGTGCTTGAGGGGAAGGGATGGGGTGGTACCACGGATAGGAAGAGGATGAAGTGATGGGTGGTGGAGGGGGAGGAGAGATGGGATGACGCGGTAGAGGAAGTGGATGGTGGCGGAGGCGGAGGGAGGCGAAGGAGGCAAAAGGAAGTGGATCGGGGAAAAGGTGGAAGGTGACGGGAGGAAGTTAGAAAAAGAAGAGGTGGAAGGTAGGAAGAAGTGAAAAGTGTTGGAGGAGAGGAGAAAAAGGGTGGATGATTGGTTGGGGGGGAGGGGGAGAGGTGGTGGATGGTAGTAGAAAGGAGGAGGTGGTGGTAGATGAGGAAGAAGGAAGGAGTGGATGGGAAGCGCACGGTAAAAGGGGGAAGACGGAATGAGGAGAAAGAGGGAAAGAAGCCACCGGCGGTTGAAGAGTGTAAGGAAAAGCGGAAGAAAAGAGAAGGTGGAAGGCCGAGCGGAGGAAGAGGATGGGAAGTGGAGAAGGTGGAGTGGGACCTGACGAGGACGTCCGAGCTTGACGAAGGATGTCAAGGTTGAACACCGTCTCAGTCTCGATGAACATCTCCCAGTCGGCCGTAAGGGGGCGGGGTGGGGGACGGGGGAGGGGGAGGGTGGAGGGGGAAAGGAGGTAGATGGAGTATGAAGAGAGACAGACAGACAGACAGACAGACAGACAGAGAAAGAGAGAGAGAGATTGTGAAGGGGGTAAGTATATGTGGAGGATGAAAGTGGTTAGAGTAAGAGTGAGAGGGAAGTAGAGTGGAGAATAAATGGTTGAAAAGAGGTACATGGATTGTAAATAGGGATAGAGTGATAGTGAGTGGGTAACAGGGAGGGTGAAGGGAGGGTCTAGAGTGGAGAGTGAAAAGGAGTGAGGTGGAGAGTGGAGGATGAGAGGGGAGAAGGGAGTCAGGGTGGAGTAGGGTCGGGGGTGGAGGGTGAAGAGGGCGTAGGGAGAAGGGTGAAGGGGGGGGGGGATGGGGCACTTGATGGGATATCTCCATGAAAGCTCTGGCTGCAAGGAGACAGGGTAAACATTACGGAGCTTTAATATCTTCATCGGCTCTGCTCATGCTTACTGCTTGTCATTAGTGTCATCTTTCTCTCTTCCATTCTCTCCCTCTGCCTGCGTCTGTCTCTCTCTCTCTCTCTCTCTCTCTCTCTCTCTCTCTCTCTCTCTCTCTCTCTCTCTCTCTCTCTCTCTCTCTCTCTCTCTCTCTCTCTCTCTCTCTCTGTCTGTCTCTGTCTCTTTCTCGCTCTCTCTCTTGTTCTCTCTTTCTCTCTCTCTCTCTATCTCCGTCTCTTCACCTCGCTCTT
>BOPN01000008.1:798697-803697 GCA_017312705.2 Penaeus japonicus | reverse complement strand
TAATAACAGTGGGCGGCATCGGGTGTATGAGTAACAGCAGCGGTGCTAAAACAGTGGGAGAGAACGAGACGGCGCGGCGCTAGGGGAGAGCGCTGCCTTCATGCTCGACATCCGCACCTGCCCACCTCAGGGGCCTTGCACACATGCCCTCGGCAGGCCTGGCTCGCTCTCGGCATCCTCCTCTTTCTCTTCTCCCTTCTTTTTGCTAGTTCTCCTCTTCCTCCTTCTCCTCCTCCTACTATTACTATTACCTCTACTACTACTACTACTACTACTACTACTACTACTACTACTACTACTACTACTACTACTACTACTACTACTACTACTACTACTACTACTACTACTCCCCCCCCCACTCCTATTCACAGTTCTCCTTTTCCTCCTCCCCTCCACCTCCTCCTCCGCCACATACATCTTCTCCTCCTCCTCCTCCTCCTCCTCCACCCTCACCTCCATCCTCACCTCCACCACCCTCACCTCCACCACCCTCACTTCCTCCACCCTCACCTCCTCACCTCTTCCGTCCCCCTTGAGGTCATGTTCAAGACTCACCATGCCCTCGACAGACACGCCAAAATCTTAACACGATCTACCCGTCGACGAGAAGAATCATCCAGAAATATCACGAGATTTAGACCTGCAGGGACAGCTGAAACTGTAGCGATGATGATAATAACAGTTTTAAAAAAAGGAAAAAAGAAAGAAAAGAAAAAAAGTAAGGGAGCCGGCTGGACTGACAACTTTGTAAGGAACGGAGCCGGACTGGGCCAGTGGGTCAGGCGGCGGTGACCTTGAGAGCGGCACACGGGCGGCGCTGATGGGATGCTCCGGCTTGATGCTCGGCGCGGACTTTTGCTTCGTCAGGAGGTTCTTGCTTGGTTTACGGCTTGTGACGTGGCTGTTGTGGTGGTTGGGAGAGAGAGAGAGAGAGAGAGAGAGAGAGAGAGAGAGAGAGAATGTGTGTGTGTGTGTGTGTTTTGGGTAAGTGCGTTCCGTCGTGTATTAGGGAATGAATGGGCTTTCAGTTGGGATTGGATGTACAGATTTCGTTTCTCTCTCTTTCTCTTTCTATTTCTCTCCTTCCATCCCTCTCCTTCCCACAAGTGCATCCCCACACAAGCATACACCCCCTTCCCACCTCCACACACTCATACAACCCCTCCCTCCCTCCCCTCTACACACTCCCAACTCCCACCCCCTCCCTCTCCCCACCTCTTCCCCCTTCCCTCCCCGCCCCAAGATCGTTTACACGCCCACAAACAAAAAGGCGATAGCATCAGCACTCACCTCATCTTGATTCCCCGACAGTCGGTATTGCTGACGGCGAAAGATCGGTCGAATGCGGAATTCCTTCACGCGCGCCGAGTCTTATGGCCCCGAGAGGTCGATCTCGAGTTGGAATCGGATGTTTTATCGTCTCGTCGACGCCTGTTGGATGTTGCTTCTGTAGTTTAGGGTCGATGAGTTTTTTTTTGGGTGGGGGTGGGGGGGCCACTTATATTTTATGGTCGGAGAGGAGTTGTATCTATTTTATTGTATTACTGTTATTTACTTTTTACGGGGGTGAACGCAGGATTAGAGTCTTGATTGAGAAGTATAAACATGAACAGTTTCTTTGTAGTTTGTGTCTTCTATGAAATGGGGGTTGGGTCCAGATTTCATATTTGGGTTCGAAGTATAAAAAGAGCAAAGAAAACGGAGATAATGAATAAAAAAAAGCAGATGAGAGACACCTGCACTATAACAAAGGGGGAAAAAAGTTTTACACGTACTTCATATATTGGAAAGATGATTTTGTTGATTGTAATGATGGGATGTTGCTATTGGGAGAGAGAGACAAACAAACGAATGCACGCATGAGAACTCCCCCCACCCCGCCTGCTTCTCTCTCTCTCTCTCTCCTTTTCTCTCCCTCTCTCTATTTTCCTTTCTCTCACTCTCCCTCTCTCTCTCTCACTCTCTCTCTCTCTTTCTCTCTCTCTCTCTCTCTCTCTCTTGCTCTCTCTCTTTATCTCTCTCTCTCTATCTATCTATCTCTCTGTATCTCTCTCTTCCTCTCTCTTTCCTGCCTGCCCTTCCACTCTCTCTTCAACCAACGCATCGCCTTAACAAAATCCTCTTTCTCACACAACCACAACCAATATGTTCCACGAGACCCACTACCAACCACAGCCATGCGAACCGCCATGCGAACCGCCATGCGAATCACAGCATGAGGGTCAGCGGGGTGGGCGGCAGTTGGGCAGGTGCGCTGCTCAGGGTCGCCCACCACCAGGCCGCCTCTGGCACTGCAGCCGCGCCGATCGCTCGACCAATCACGCCGCGCTGTCACCTCGCTGTGCCGTGCCGTGTGGAAGTGTGTGTGTGTGTGTGTGTGTGTGTGTGTGTGTGTGTGTGCGTGTGTGTGTGTGTGTGCGTGCGTGTGCGTGTGTGCGTGCGTGTGCGTGCGCGCATGTATAAGTGTATGTATGTAAGCATTGTGCTTTTATCTACTTCCTCTCACGCATGACTTTTAGAAGTGTACGTCCCTTGTGAGGGAGCAGTTTGTGTTACGGAGCGGATCAATTTAATTTCATGATTTAGAACAAAGGCGGAGGCCATTTGCGGATCAAATGAGGATTTAGGCAAGTGGATTTGATTGCACGCTCGGCTTCACTCTTGGAATCCCGTGAGTGTTGCCTGGATTATCTTTGCAATTCATTTATTTCTTGTATTTATATCTGCTTGGATGACGTAGGCTGTGTGTCTTGTTGCTCTTCTTATGATTCGTTCATCACATAGTCATTCTCACTGAAGGAAGGTCGTAGTTTGTCCGATTATCTCATTTGCAATAAATTAGATAACACTTTCTCTTTCTCTCCAACCTTCCTCCTCACCCTCACCTACCCCTGCCTCACCATTCCCTCTCCTCTCACTATTCCCTTCTCCATCTCCTCTCCTCTCGCCCTAGTCTCACTCTCTCAGAACCCTCTTCCTCCTTCTCCCTCTCCTATATCCTCCTCCCTCGCTCTATTCTTCCTTCTCATTTCCTTTCTCCATCTTCTCCCCATCACATCACTCCCTCTCTTCCAAACCCTTTTCTTCCCACTTCCTCTCCTCATCTCCCTCTCATCCTTTCCTTCCCTTCTCTCCTCTTCCTCTTTCCCTCCCCCCCTTTTCTCATCATCTTCCTTTCCCTTTTATCCTCTTCCTCAATCTTCCTCCTCCTCCACCCCCATTCCCTCTCTTTTCCTCTCTATCTTCCTCCCCTTTCACCCCATTCACCTTTAACTCATCCATCTTCCTGTCGTCTTAGAATTCCGGCTTGAACGTTCATGAACGCGTCAAGTCAGTTTAGTGTCAGTTAGCCAGATTGAGGCCTTCAGGATTATAGCATAGTCAATGGGTTAATAGATTATATAATGAAGGAAAAGTGACTGCAGAGAGAGAGAGAGAGAGAGACAGAGAGAGACAGAGTTGAGGGGTCGGGGGATACAAATAGATTCACAAAACGCAAACAAACAAACATCGATGTAAGACAAAGAAAGCACCAAACCCAGACAAGCTAAAAGACATACACAGACAAACAAACAAAAAACATACAAAAAAGATGAGAAGCAGGTGGACCATAGGTAGGGGGAGTGGGAGGGAGAGGTGGAGGGGAGGGCACCTGTGTTCACTAGACCTCGTACTGATTACCTAGAAAAGTAAGTGATTGTTCATTGTCACTGCTTATTGTCACTCTACTCGTGGTGGTGGTAATTAGCAAACAGAATTCATTATGACATAAGTGGAAAATTATTAATTGCAAGATATGTAATTAAGATTTCGACATTCTCGGTCCTACATTTTCTACGTAAGATGGTGTAGTGTCTTTGTTTCTTTGGATATATGATGGTTGGATTTAATTGATATGATGCTTTATCTGTTTGAGCTCATGTGTGTCTGTCTTTGTTTTGATTGAATTGATTACCTGTGTGGCAGTCTCTCTGTCGTCGACTTTTGTTTGTTTAGTTCCGTGTGTCAGAACTATTTGACTGCCTATCTGTTTCTCTTTCTCGCTCTCTCTGACTATCTCTCTCTCTCTCTAATCCCAGAAGTGGACTTTATGATTTATCCGCTTTATGCACTGTAGATATTTAAATCTGTTGATATAGCTATAAGATACAGATGTGAATCCCAAAGATGGACTAAGATAGGGGTGAGGATTATCTATGTTACCACATCCTTTTGAGATGTAAATAACTATTTGTCTCAATAAACTTGTCAGAGTAAAGAAAGTTTTGCGTGTATATCTGCATGTTAATGTTTATGTCTTTTTCTGTCTGGTTTTCTGGTCTATATGTACATGTTTGTGCGTTTTGATGTATATGAATATATATATATATATATATATATATATATATATATATATATATATATATATATATTGTAGTGAGTGTGAGGACTGGAGGAGAGTGATACATGCTACATATACTGTAGGCTATACTCACATACCCGTTCATTTATAATGTTAACTATAAGCTCTACTTTCAACAGAAGAATATTATCTTTTAAATGTTAAAATGTTATATTTGGCTAATATGAGAGTAGCGAGAGTAAGATTACTGTTATTACATTATAGTTTTCTATGTTTTCGTACTAGCTCGTGGAACTGTTTCCAATGTGTCTTTATTTAGAGGCAAGTAGGTACTAGGTGATTATTCCGTACTTATGTGGAGAGAGAGAGAGAAGGGAAAAAGAGAGAGATGAGGGAAAGAGAGAGGGAGAGGGAGAGAGAGAGGGAGCGAGAGGAAGATATATATATATATATATATATATATATATATATATACAGAGAGAGAGAGAGAGAGAGAGAGAGAGAGAGAGAAAGGGGGGGGAGGGAAAGGAAAGGAGAGAGGGAGAAAGAGGAGAGATGGTAAGGGAGGGAGAGAGAGGGGGAGGGACAGACAGATAGACAAACAAACAAACAATTATAGAGACGAGCTGATAGACAAACAGACATTCATATAGACTCC
>BOPN01000008.1:741197-743697 GCA_017312705.2 Penaeus japonicus | reverse complement strand
TCTGTACATGCATGAATATGTATATATTTATGTATATAATATATATAGATAGATAGATAGATATACATATATAATTATATTCATACACATACTACATATAGGCATACACGCGCACGCACACCTCACACACCTCACACACACACAGACACACACACACACACACACACACACACACACACACACACACACACACACACACACACACACACACACACACACACACACACACACACACACACACACACACACACACACACACACACACACACACACTCACTCACTCACTCACTCATACACACAAACACACTCACACACTCACACACAAACACACTCACACACACACACACACACACGCACACGCACACACACGCATCTGTGTGTGTGTATGTGTGTGTGTATATATATATACATACATACATACATACATACATATGTGTGTGTGTGTGTGTGCGCATATATGTATGTGTATATATGTATATATATATATATATATATATATATATATATATATATATGTATGTATGTATGTATGTATATATATATATGTATATGTATATATGTATATGTAGGTATGTATGTATATATAAATATATGTATATATATGTATATATATATATATATATATATATATATATATATATATATATATATATATATATGGCGAAGCATTTATTTCCTGTTTCTGCTATTACATCTTCGCGGAGGATCTTTTAAATTAAGCTTTCAGATTTCATACGGTATAGGCATTTGCACCAAGAGAAAAGACTTAAATTGTTCTATAATTGTTATCTGCATAAATTAACGACAGAGAGCAAATCCAGCCTAAATCCGGCCGACCTGAAAATGTGGCCAAATACCCCAGCCAATTTAAGATTATGGCAGATGCTTAAGATGAAGTCTGAGATAGCGGTAAGCTTTGTAATGAGCAGATGTCGAGTGAAGGCCTGGCTGGAGGCACCTTTTCTTTTCGAAAGCATAGGGATGACATGGCTTCTCATAATTGGGGGAAAAAACGTAAGATTATAGTTTATATAATTTTCGTGGTTATTTGTATTGAACTTAGATATTTTTTCCCCCATGGTGTCGCTTCGCCCTCTGTAAGGGGATTTTGTCAGGTACTTTAGATTTTATGTGATGATAACAGGTGACCCAGGGACGTCGATGCTTATCTACCGGCGGGTCAAACGAGGTCACATTCGGGGGATGTTTAGACGGACTCATATCCTACCAGCATGCAATTTTGACTCTTCGGACACCAGGGAATAGGGTGCAATTTTGCGTGTCTTGCTCTATGGTGAAATATTTTAGACACATGGAGATATATATTTCGTTCACAAAGTCACACGGATAAGATGGCCGAAGAAAGACATACTGAATAAAGAAACAATTAGAGAAAAATTACAATGTGAAGAAAGGATAGACATACAACATATGACACCCCCTCCCCTAACAACCCCCAATCACCCCCCCCCCCCTATTTCGCCGCAACCATCTAAAACCATCCCAAAAAAAAAAAAAAAAAAAATCGTATGATAATTTTCCGATCACAGATTTTGAAAATTGCACAGCCGTTATCAGCATCCCATCGGCGACTTATCTCGGCGGTCCAGGAGGCTTAATCCACACCAGGGACACAATCCTTAATTACCCATAGGTCAGGTAATTAGGAAGGACTAGTTTGCAAACAAATGTGTGAGGACGAGAACCGCCTCTGTGCCAAATTGCTGATTTATGAACAGCACTGATTTGCTTGTTTTTATGTTCCTACTCGTTTTCATGTTTATTTATAATTATTTTTTATTAATTTATAACAGGTGTGTTTATGATATATAGAATGTCTTAACTGTTATTGGTTTATCACTTGTCATCACGATAATTATCATTATTATTGTTGCTGGATTTCATTTTGTATATTATCAGTTTTGTGACATCATCGTTATTATTATCATTGTTGCTATTATCATTATTATTATTATTACTAGAATTATAATTATTATCATCATAATCACTATTATCATTACTGTCATTAGTTTCATCCTTATTAATACCATGGTTATTATTGATATATTCTTTATTTATCTTATTGCCTTATTATCATTATGATTATTGTTACTGTTATCATTATTATGATTCTTGTTACTTTTATTATCATTATCATTGTTATTATTGTCATTATCCTCATTATTGTTCTAATATTACTCATTATCATTATCGTAGTTTCTAACTATAAATTGATTTTTTATCATCATTATTACCATTATTCTCATTAACATTATTGTTATTACGATCATTGTTGTTACCATGTTAAGAATCAACATAAAAGTAGCAATGTGGGTCAGATACACGGAAAAGAAAGTCATAGTAAAACAGAAATGGTAATTGCTGTTGTTGCAATCGCAGGTGTGCTGTGTTGAAGATAAGTACACAATTTGTAAAGAATAGGAAAAATATGTATAGCAAGTGTTAGTATAATATATACGACACACCAGAATAGATGTTA
>BOPN01000008.1:708697-711197 GCA_017312705.2 Penaeus japonicus | reverse complement strand
ATCACAGAATTGCTATGACATCACTCCATTATTGTTTAATAACCTCTCTCTCTCTCTCTCTCTCTCTCTCTCTCTCTCTCTCTATCTATCTATCTATCTATCTATCTATCTCTATCTATCTATCTTGTCTTTCTCCTTTTTTTCACATCACCGACTTTTTTTATCGTCCATGATTTTCATTCTCGCGAGTTACTTAATAAATACTCCCACGTAGGGCAAAAGCCTGCATACTTTTTTCAATTAAGCTTTCGATGAGAGGGAGATGAACCAAAAAAAAATATATACCCGTTATTCTCGAACTCCCCGCGGTAATAATTCAATAGAGCATCACGCACGTAAACGAGAGCACATGCTGATAATTAGACCCGTTTATTTCGTTCATTAGCATGACAGGGGGCGCTTATCCCCCAGCGAGTAAGGGGAAAGGAAGGGCACGAGGGGGCGGTTCCAATTTGAGTTATTAACTGATAATTCTTGTGTTTATTAGATGGGTGTTAATTCAAACGCTTACGGGTATGGGGAGGGGGTGATGAGGGAGGGGGAGGGGGTTATTGGGGGTTACCGTTGTTTATTTTTCGGGGGAGTTTTTTTTGTGTGTGCTTGTTTGTATGTGTGTGTGTGTGTGTGTCTGTGTTTGTGTTGTATGTCTGTGGATTTGTTTGTGTGTGTGTGTTTATGTGAGTGTTGTATTGTGTGTTTATGTGTGTGTGTGTATGCTTGGAGTTGTGTTTGATGTTCGGTAAAGGGGCTCGTTTTATGATTGGATGATAACGGCGCCATTATTGAATTGTTCGTGATTATCCCCATTTTAGTTCAGTTAATCATTGCAATCTGCGTAGATCGGATGTTTGTTTTTCAGATGGTCTAGAGTCAATCATTCTTGAATTCTAGATTCATTAGTTCCTAAAATCATGGAACGAGGATAAATCAGTTTAAGATTAGGCCTCATGTTTTCACCATCTTGCACTGCAATCTAAATCCCAAAGTCATCGCCGCCACCAGGTATTTTACGAATTATGTTCTTGTGAATGGAAAACACCGATTTTTCCATAACAACGAATGAGATAGGAAACATTAAAAAAAATACTAAAATGAAAAAAAATGAAAAATGATCATATCCCTCAAACGCCCGTGACACGAGATCACGTGCCAGTGAGAGCGATAGAAGCATCTGTATGTTTAACCGCAAATTCACAGCGTTTCCTCCTCATCTACCGACTCTGTAATTAACCTCCCCTTTGCCGATGCGTTCTCTCCGCTCCTCCTCTCCCTTTCTTCTATATCCCCAACCCCCTCTCTATTTGTCTCTCTCTCTTGCCTGTGTCTGGCTGTCTCACTTTCTGTCTGCCTGTCTGTTTCTCTCTCTCTCTCTCTCTCTCTTTCTCTCTCTCGTTCCCTTTCTCTCTCTCTCTCTCTCGTTCCCTTTCTCTCTCTCTCTCTCTCTCTCTCTCTCTCTCTCTCTCTCTCTCTCTCTCTCACGCTCTCTCTCTCGCTCTCTCTCTCCCTCGTTCTCTCTCCCTCGTTCTATTATGAAGTAAATAATCCATACACGCTCACCAACAGAGATAGCAAAAAAAAAAACAAAATCTTAAAAGTCGAGAGGACAAGCTGTTACGAAAGCAGTTCCCTAAGCTTATTACGTATACACGAGACACTGGGATTATCCGTCCTTCGTTCCTTCGTGACACTTCCTTCCAAGATTTTCAAGATGTCATAAATACTGTATGAATGAAGATTGGATCTGAACGTCGAAGGCTTTTGCTCGGTGCAGTTTTAAAGGGCGGGTGGGCGGGATCGTAAATATATACGTGTAGACATACATGTACGTATATGCTCTACATTCATGCGTATATAGATAGGGTGGATACACATGTCTGGAAACGGAGATGCACGTATACATATACATACACACGCACATATAAACACACACACACACACATATACACACACACACATGCACATATACACACACATATACACACACGTACCACAAATATCACACTGGATTTTAAAACTCTCACAAGGATTTCTTCAAGGAAAAGTCACTTTGACACTTTTATTGATGGAAAGTTATTGTTAAACTCAAAGTAACAAAAAACTTTAACCAACACTTCGGTTTTTCAAGCTCCAAGAGGATAACTTTTGTAATATGTAAGTATCTTTACGTGCCAATAACATTCCTGTTGAGAGATTTGAAGGTATGGTTTTGTTTAAGGTTTACGCTGCAATAGATTATTATTAGTTTGAACTTTTTCACTTTGCTTCGTCCTGTAAGTGAAATAAAAGATAAGTGTGTGTGTGTGTGTGTGTGCGTGTGTGTGTGTCTGTGTGTCTGTGAATAAGTGGGTGGGTTTGTGTGTGTGTGTGTGTGTGTGTGTGAGTGAGTGGGTGGGTTTGTGTGTGTGTATGTGTGTGTGTTTATGTGTGGGTGGGTGTTTATGTGTATGTGTGTGTGTTCAAAGAAATCCTCGATACTTAAAGAGAACAAACACAGATATCA
>BOPN01000008.1:696197-698697 GCA_017312705.2 Penaeus japonicus | reverse complement strand
TCTCTATCTGTCTTTCTTCTCTCATGATCTTTCTCTCCTACTCTCTCGTTCCCTTATTCTTTTAGCGTACTCCTTAATCAATCTTTCTCTTTCATTATCTCCCTCTTTCTTTCTCTCTCTTCTCCAGTGACCATCGTTCCAGCAGAACCCCCCCATCTGTCATTTTCTTGATCTTCTCGCAGTTTAGGGCACACGTCCTCATCTCCTTTATAGCCAAGCTTCCCTCCTCTCTTTCGCGCATCATCGGGTAGATAAATGGCCGCGTGTTGTCACCTGCCTCCCGTATCCTACCTTCGACGCTCCAGTTGTCCCTTAACCATAAAAGATGATCAAACTCGCCCCACATCCGCAGATCATTAACAGCTAATAAATTGGCACGGCAAATTCGGGCGCCGGAGAGAACATTAGCGTTAATAACACCTCGGACAACTAACACGTGCCGATTGTTGTGGAAGATCAGCTGATGGCCCCCGTCTGTTGTCTTCTTTTTTTTTTAACCCGCAAGTTGTGCTACGTCATCTTCAAGCACTGTGCGGTTTTCGCCCTTGGAGAATATGTTGTTACAGGTCATTATCGACTGTTCGCAGAGGAGGAAATGATATCCTTCTTGCCCCGAGCGGTTATGAGTAATGATGGTATCATATCCGACTCACGTCTAAATGAACATCGCGTAAGCTTTGGAAGGTATCAACCTAATGGTGCTCTTCTATAAGAGTCACTTTGCCCTGCCAAATGGGTATGGGGGTTAATATGATTACGTTTACTGACTCTGTGTTATGCCCAATGCTTTTATCGCGGCATGAAGCAAGCAAAGAGAGGGGTAGAAACACATACACACATGTTGTACGTAGAGAGAGAGAGAGAGAGAGAGAGAGAGAGAGAGAGAGAGAGAGAGAGGGGTAGAGAGAGGGAGTGGTAGAGAGAGGGAGAGGTAGAGAGATGGAGAGATGGAGAGGTAGAGAGAGGGAGAGGTAGAGAGAGGGAGAGGTAGAGAGAGGAAGAGGTAGAGAGAGGAAGAGGTAGAGAGAGGAAGAGGTTTAGAGAGAGAGGGAAGGAGGGAGGGAAGGAGAGAGGGAGAGAGAGAGAGAGAGAGAGAAAGAGAAAGAGAAAGAGAGAGAAAGAGAAAGAGAGAGATGCATAAAAGGCGATAAGAGATTAATAGATGAAATATATAAATATCAATAACAAGAATATAATGAAAATAAATTCTCGACAGACTCATAAAACAAAGGAACAAAACTCGTAACTTAGAAGACGAATGAAGACGAAGAAAAAAATAAATAAAATGGAACTCATCAAAACCATAGACAGCATGAAACAGAGAGAGACAGAGACAGAGACAGAGATGGAGACAGAGAGAGAAGAAAAAGAAGGCGAAAAAAGGGGAGCCTGTTTTTGACAAACAAACCGACCTGTCCAATTAATCACCAGCACGAGTGTCCAAGGCGAAGTTTAAGCTTAACAGTTCGAGGCTCACCTGCTGGCGGACGGCTTACCTGGCCCACTTCCATTACCGCGATGCTATTTTTGTCGTCGTCGGCGCACGGGTCAAAACACGTAAACATGAAAACAACAGATGCACAGACAGAGAAACACGTGTATATACATGTATGGTACGCAGTATTTTTTTTGCTTTATCTTATTTGCATTTGTGTGTCTATATAGTTTTGTGTTGTTTTTTTTCTTTCTTTCTCTCTCTATCTATATCTATGTTTGTGTGTGTACTTTTATTTATTTATTTGTATCTATTTCCTGTTCTTGTCGTTATACAGAGTATTTGTCTATGCATCTGTGCATGTTCTTACTGTTTAGTACATATGAATGTGTTCACTACCCTGTATCATTATCATGTACTATGTTTTGAGTCAATATTTGACAATAATTTTAATTTACACATTTAAAAATATGTCTTTTCCTGAGGAGAACAAAGACCTTATTTCACCTTCCGAATATTTTCTTGTGCCTTTCTTTCCTCTTAGAAATACGAAAGAGAGAAAAAAAATCGGAAATTCTCTCTAGCACAAAGAGGGAAAAGGAAACGATCCTCGCGTTTCATCCCAAATTTTCCCGCCATAAGCGAAGCCTTGCACGGAACAAATGAACATCGCTTTCCACAAACACGCCAAGCCATGGACTCATTCCTGGTTATCATCGTACTAAATTAGAAGCATTCCTAGGGATATTATGGAAAGAATGAAGACTGAAGAGTGAAATATCAGGGATTTTTGCTTGTATTTAAGCATAATAGAATTCCTACTCCATCACTACCTTATCTGAAGAGGGATACCCGCTCTCTTTGATCAAGATTAATAATGTCTTTGATCCTTTCGGTTTTCAAGAAAGAACGAGTTATGCTTACCGGATTATGTCTTAATCGCATTCCTCTGTTCCTTTGTTTGCTGCAAATCCTCTTAGAGTGAATAAAGCACTCCTAAACATCTAAATATAGCCCCTTCCTCGTGGAGAAGGAAACAATAATCCCACTAAGAAGTTATCCTAA
>BOPN01000008.1:673697-676197 GCA_017312705.2 Penaeus japonicus | reverse complement strand
TTCGGTAAGGATTCAACGAGCTATACATTTCATAACATAAATAGTGCTAGTAATGATTATGATAAATGAGACTGCTGTTAGTAATAATAATAGGATCGGTGTTAGTGAAAACAGAAATCATGTCGCCATTCATGGCATTCATATCATCATTATCATGGCCGTCAGGTTCACTCATATCGTTAGTATTTAGATCTTTTAGCTTTGTTACCAACAGTCATGCATGTTGTAGTTCATGATCTTAAGTTGTTTTATGCTTTAGATTATTATTTGTGTAGAACTGGCTTGTCTTGGCGGGCTGTAGTGTTATATTTTTATGGACCAAATTATTTTGTTGTTGTTTTAGTATTATTATTAGTATTGTCACCACCACCACCAACAACTATAACAACCATTGTTAGCACTGTTGTGATAGTGGTAGTGATGGTGGTGGTGTTATTATTATTTTTATTATTATTGTTATTAATATTTTCGTCATCATTGTTATCATTATTGTTGATATTGTTTTTATTGTTGTGTACATCTTTATTAGAGTTATTGTTATCATAGCTTTCATCATCACCGTTATTGTTGTCCGGTATAATTACTACTGCTATTGTTTTATTGGTGGCTATTGATGTAATTGCTGCTGTAGCTACAATTACTGTTGTAATTATCGATAGAAAATGATTATAAATAGAATTATAGAATTTGCTTTTGTTATTGTGTTGTTTATGTTTATCATAATTGCGTACATTAACATGATTCCTAGCATTTCCATTATTATTATTCTCTTTGTTGTGATGTTGTCCAAGGTTCTTTATTTTATCTTATTTTATTGTTGTTACTAGTAGTATTAGTGGTACTATTTTGTATTTCTAAGTTTACCTAGTTTGTTATAGTGGTATTGTTTTTTTATCGGTTTTGTTAGTATTCGTGTTGTTTCCACCAGCATCTGCGTTTTCATTTCTATCTTTAGCGTCTTTATCATGATTGTCTTCATCTTCATTATCTTGGTCATCATCTTCATCTTCAACCTTCATTATTACCATCATTATTATCATCATTATCCTTCACCATCACCATCATTATCCCCATTATATCCATATTATCACCACCACTACTACCATCACCATAGCGATCATCATAACCATCATCTACATCGTAATCATCATTATCATTAATCATCATTCATATCAGGTATGTTTTAATTAAAGTGTAAAATATTGTCGTTGTTATCAATACCATAATTGTTTCAGATTCCCACTTCCAGTAAAGTTACTTTTTACTTGTTTCTTGTTTATCATCTCTAATCATCATAATCAGCATCGTCATCTTTACAATGATACACAATGATTACGTCAGTATAGGTGTAACTCATTTAATTTATTATTTCACTGTCATTTGGCATTTACACTATTTGCTATTACTAAACTCATAGTGTATAATTTATTCTTTATCGTCATTAATGATATACTTAGTAATATACTTCGATAATAATAACAAATTCAAACCGATTTCTACCCCATGAAAAGTGTGGTTTGCAAGTTGCAATTTCAACCGCACTCACTCCTTCCACCAAGCCCCACCTCCCTTGCTTTTTCCCTTCCTCCTTCCTCTTCCCTCTTCGCCCTCTTTCCTCCCCTCCCCTCCCCTTCCTTATCCATCTCTCCCCCCCCTCCCCTCCCCTCCCCTCATCTTCCAACTTCTCTTCCTCTCCCCTCCCCCTCCTACTTCTCTTCCTCTCTCCTCCCCTATCACTCCTACTTCCTTCTCTCCCTCTCCCCTCCCCCGCTACTACTCATCTTCCTTCTCCCCCCTCTACCCCCCCCCCCCTTCTATTCCCTCCTCTCCATCCCTCAGCCTCCTCCTGTACCTCCCTCTACCTCCCCTTCCCTTCTCCATCTCCTCCCTCCCCCCCCCTCCCTCCTGCTTACCTATCCCCATCCCCCACAGTCCTCCACTCCCTCCCCATCTCCCTCTTCTCACTTACCCCTTGTCCCCCTCCCCTTCCCCTCTCTCCCTCTCTCTCTACCCCTTCTCTCTCCCCTTCCCCTCCCCCTCCCCCATTCCCCCTCACCACACACCTTCCCCTTTCCCCTCCCTCCCCCCTTACCCCCAACCCCAATCCCCCACTCCCCGCCAAGGTGCCCGACTCACACCTGCGTAACAGATGGTAACCGCGCCAGGCCAGGGTACACACACACAAACACACACACACACATACATGTCTTGACCACGCTGCTGCTCCCCCCCACCCACCCCCACCCCTACCCTCACCCCGTCACTGCTGCCGGCTATTCAGGTGGTGGTGTCCGGCGTCTCAGGTGGTGGTGGTGCCGCCGAGATGTCTACCAGCTGGGGTGGGCTGGTGGGTGGGGGCTATCAGGGAGCAGGGGACAAGGGGGTTCGAGGGGGAGGGGAGGTTAACCATTTGCTGTTGCTGGGGGGGGGGGTGCGGAGGGGGGTAGGATGAGGTTGTAATGGAATAGTGGATGTATTGGCTGAGTATGCTATGGTGTCA
>BOPN01000008.1:643697-651197 GCA_017312705.2 Penaeus japonicus | reverse complement strand
GGGGAGAAAGAAGAAAAAAATAAGAAAAGAAAGAGAAGGAAACAATATCTGTTGCAGGCCACCCTTATCTCCTGCCGCTCGTCCCTCCGCATCTGATAAGCGGCGCGGTCTCGTTTTCTCCTTGCACTCGCCATTATCGACTCTGATTTCCTGGGCCGCCCGCACGCCCGTCCGCGTGCCTTATCGCCCACACTCCGCATTAAGGCGCCCATGGGTGGCAGGCGCTGGAAGGGCTAGATAAGGCAATGAAACGCTACACATCCGTCGGCCTCCTATGTGGGCGTGAGGTGGAGGATGAATGGGTCGCTGATGAATGGAAGAGTGAATGGGTGTGAGTACTATTGTCTCTCAGCTGACCCTCATGCACGGAAGGAGAAGGAAGGGGAGAGGGGGAGCGGGAGGAGAGGGAAGGGGAAAAGACGAAAGGAAGGGGAGGGGAGGGGGGAAGGATTAGCCAGTCACGCCCATGGTGGGGGAAGGGGAAGGGGAGGGTGTGTGTAGCTCTGTTGCGTATGTGGATGTTGAGGGGATTGGGGGGGGGGGGGGGGGGGGGTATGGGTGGGATGGTTTTGCGTTGAGGCTGCGTGGCATTGATATGTGATGCATGTCGTGCCCTTGACTCGCTTATTTTCTGTCTGGTTATCTCCACTCACTCTCCCTTCCGCCTTCTCTCTCTCTCTCTCTCTCTATCTCTCTCTCTCATATATATATATATATATATATATATATATATATATATATATATATATATATATATTATAGAATACACTTCCCTCGTATACTTCTACCTGTGCAATTTCCCAGTCTATTGGTCAATATGCAAATCCTGCAGCCGCCTGTCAGTGTGCATGACTCACGCCGCGGCTGATGAAGGGCGCGCACGATCCGACCCCGGCGTTCAGGTGTGGTGTGACGATGGATGTTTTCTCTCCAGTGTATAATGAACAGGTCCCCCTTCGGTAGGGTTTCAGGGCACGAAGGAATGGCAAGTCGGACAGGACGGTGGCGCCGGAAGTGTGTGGTGGCCGAGTGTCGAATGTCAATCACAGGGGAACAGCGCCACGTGCGGCAGGGAAGGAGTGGGGTTTCCTGCCAGGCCGAGAGCCTCCGCCGAGCCAAGGCTTCGTCGAGACAAGCGCTTTTTTCGCTCTCTTAATCGACGTGGCGCTTGCATATTCATGAGCAACAATTGCCACCCTGCGGATGGAGAGGCAAAGCCAGGATTTACGCGAGGATTAGAGAATCGCTAGCCGATCTGAAGGGCTTGGGCGAAAAGCGGAAGTCGGGACTTCCTGTAGGCATTGGGACGAGTTGAGGACGCGCGTGTCGGCATGAGGGGAAGGAACACGTGCAGGAACAGAGGCTGAGGGCACGGAGGAAGGAGGGGAAGGAAGGTGGATGTGTATGCTGGGGGGAGGGAGGGTGGGAGAGAGAAAGAGAGAGAGATAGAGAGAGAGAGAGAGAGAGAGAGAGAGAGAGAGAGAGAGAGGGAGAGAGAGAGAGAGAGAGAGAGAGAGAGAGAGAGAGAGAGAGAGAGAGAGAGAGAGAGAGAGAGAGAGAGAGAGAGAGAGAGAGACAGAGAGAGGCAGAGAGAGAATGAGAGGGGATAAGAGAGAGAATGAGAGAGAGAGAGAGAGAGAGAGAGAGAGAGATGCTGCTACGACAGTCTTCGTAAACGTATAAATGTTACATTAGCAACCAGTAGTTTGAGCACTGCGCTGTGTCTGTGCGATATCAGCACCAAGAAATTTGGACTGATTGCACAAGTGGGAATTATGAATTATACTTGTCAATGTAAGACTTTGTAACTTCGTTATTGATGAAACTGATATTAATATCTATCTATCTATATATATATGTGTGTGTGTGTGTGTGTGTGTGTGTGTGTGTGTGTGTGTGTGTGTGTGTGTGTGTGTGTGTGTGTGTGTGTGTGTGTGTGTGTGTGTGTGTGTGTGTGTGTGTGTGTATGTATATATATATATATATATATATATATATATATATATATATATATATATATATATATATATTTACATATATATACATACATATACATATATATATATATATATATATATATATATATATATATATATATATATATATATATATATATATATATATATATATATATATATATATATGTGTGTGTGTGTGTGTGTGTGTGTGTGTGTGTGTGTGTGTGTGTGTGTGTGTGTATGTGTGTGTGTGTGTGTGTGTGTGTGTGTGTGTGTATATATATATATATACATATATATATATATATATATATATGCATATATATATATATATATATATATATATATATATATGTGTGTGTGTGTGTGTGTGTGTGTGTGTGTGTGTGTGTGTGTGTGTGTGTGTGTTTGTGTGTGTGTTTGTGTGTACCTATATATCTATATGATGATACATACACATGCCTGACAGAAAGACAGACAGACATACGCACACACCGTATATGCGTAAAGACAAACAGAATGAGAAACGACCGTACAACGAAGGAAGGATGATAAACAGTACCGTCAGACAGGAACTATTTTTAGAACTATTGCCAACCTTAGGATTTAAATGACTCTTGTTCATGTCCGGAGAAAGTGGAAGAGGAAGTGGACGTCAGAGTTAAAGACAGGAAGGAAGGAGACAGGTTTTAAAGCACAGGATGGAGGAGGCTGTGAGGGCGACCGGAAGGAAGATGGACCGGGAGATGAGTCACGGGAGATGGAACGATAAGTGGGGGAGGAAAAGCAACCTTATTTACCTGCAACGGAAGGGATCAGGTCGCTTGCTCTTAGGTGGGTAGGTGAGTGGGGATGAGAGGTGGGGTGAAGGGGGGGGGGGGTTACTCGTGGCCTTTCGGTAGCTAATTGAAGTTGATTGTTTGGTTTTGAGATGATTTCTAAAATTGACCGATTATGTTTGATTTCTTTGAAGAAAGAGGAGGAAGGTGAGACGAGAAATATGAGTAGATAGGTCCTTGCCAATAATATTTAATTAAGACGGTAGTGAAGAAGAGAACATTATATTAGAGGATTTAATGAGTGTCCTATCATGGATAGATATACTGTTTTATATACCATGTAAAATATTTGAAAGTAATATCCAGATTCATGATTTTGATTCGCTTTCCGTGGTTATATACACTATTTTTAATAGTTACAACACAAAAGGTAGGTAATGCAGGGGGGGGAGGGAGCAGATGCACTGTAGATATTAAACTATTTATAGATCGATCAATCTGTTCGCCTCCTGGCCGGACACTTGACCTGAGTCCCGGCACGCGCCTTTCACCCCTCGCCCTCTGTCCCTCTAACCCTACATGACCTCTGATAGCATTCACTCCCCTTCTCCCTTCATCCCCTTCCCCCCTTCATCTCCTGTCTGGACATCTGCCGGTGAGGTCATGGCCAAAATAGTACCTCAGGAACTACTGTGTTTACGTTTTGGGACTCGGAGACTAGGTTGAAGTGTGCCGAGCTTCCTGGGCGTAGGGGGATGGTAAGATGGGGGGGGGGTATAGAGAAAAGGGGGAGGGATAGAGGTGAGGGAGAGGGGAACGGGGGGGGGGGGCAGCGTTGAGTATGTTTCGTCTTGCTTGACGGGGAGATAAGATCTCTTAAGGTGATAATATGCTGGGTGTCAGAATGATGATCTACGCCAGAACTCTGAAATGTAGGGTTGAAATATAGTAACCTACGACACTTCTTGTCGGATGTATTTTGATTACAGGATAGCATTAGGTAAACAATACTTCAATGCTGATTTTTGAAATGGCAGAGAGCAAAGTAATGTTCAATTTTGATGTTCAAAGTATATATTTGCTTGGGTAATAACATTGGTAAAGAATATGCCGATGCTGGTTTTTGAAATGGGAGAAAGCATAGTGTCTCTGGTATATAGGGAAGCTGAAGGTATGGGGAAATATATAAGTTCACTTCGAAAAGGAATGATATGCGTATTTTCAGGTGAAATATCGAGGTAAACTAGTGCTTGCGGCTCTGGTAGAGTTAAACATAAAAATCCCGATTTCATTGATTTCTTTCCCATTGCTTTGACTTTGAATGTGTAGTAAATATACGTGTTTACCCTCTGTATCAGTGTATACACTATTCAGATTTATAGTTTATCCCATAAAGTAATATAAGTAGTGCCTGTGCATGATACTGATGTGGCAGGTTCGTTCAGCGGACAATGGCTTGCATCTAGACAAAGGCATACAATAGTGTGTTGGGGCTGTTTGTGTTGGATCTGTTTTGTCGTATTGTCCCAAGGACTTATCACGGGCAATGATGCTTGGGGAGCATTTCGCGAAGGGGTGATGCACTACAGCCCGGGGATAATCGTCTAGAGAGGGGGAGGGGGAGTCATGTGGGGCGCGCAGATGTCGTCCAGTTGGATCAGCAGCCCGCACGCGCCGCTGCCACGGACGCCGCCCCAGGTGCGTCTTTCGTCGGGGAGTTACAGGGACAACTGGGTGGGTGGATTTTGTTTTATTCTTTGGTCAAAGGATTCACGGAAAGTTATCATTGTGTTTCACTGAATCACTATTGTAGAAAACTTTGTTCTTTAATAAGTACAGTCACTATATCGGGGTCCATGCGTGATAATGGTGGGTGGCCACCTAGCAGTGGCGGGAGGGTCGGTGGCTCACCTGACACGTGCCGCCACATGCCGGCCACCTGCGTTCTCCGAGAGTCTCCATTGGCGGGCTCAACCCCTATGCTGGCCGCTCATTGGTCCGTCGGGAGCGTCCGGCCCACCGCCCCTCTCGGGTTGGCTGGCGCGGCGCGTGGCAGGTTGTTTACTGGGCCCTGATTGGTCCGCGACACGCGTGGTGGGTGCACCTGCCGGTGACCGCGTATATAAGCTCGCCAACCTGGTTTGGAAATCACTACAGCCTCAGCTTGTAGCCGAGGAACGTCCTCTGCTGTTAGGACCTCCTCGTGGCCTTTTTGGCCCTTAATAAATCATACTTCACCGTCGTGGCTCGGTAAGTACAGCGACATTTCGGACCAGTGATTAATACATTTAGTGATTTCAGTGACAAACAGTGAGATGTGTTTAATTTTCAAAGTGCAGTGAACTTACAGTGTATTCTTATATTTACAGACCTCCCCGGAATCCCGAGCAATGGAGGATCAGCCAGAACGACACCCCCTAGTCAGCTGACGTCGGCAGGCGCCAGTCATCCTAGTCCTTGAGTCCCAGGACTCTTCTAGTCGACCTTCTTCTAGTCCAACCTCCATTAGTCAGGAGTTGAGTCTTCGGACGTCGGGATCAACGAATTCCCTTCAGTCCACAGCCCTTTCGGGTGCAGCTTCAAGCCTTCTTCTAGTCGCCTTCGAGGCAGCCGTGTTGAGGAAATGGAATCGCAAGTGTTAGGCGAGTCGAGTGTTAGCTGTGCGTCTCGTGAGTTCGGAATGAGTATGCCCCCTTCTTCGAGGACGTCGGCCGTCACCATGACCGCTGCGCATCTGTGCAAGTCTCCAGAACCCTTCATCGTAGTCAGTGCAACATGTTAGTCGTCTGCTGCCCCTCCAAAGTAACTTAGTCGTCGGAGGGGCTAGTGCTTAGTCGCAGTTATCCAGTGAAGAACGACCCCAAGAACTTAGTCAAAGAACTCCCCGATCAACCCGTTCCAGCTGCTACTGTCAAGTCGCTGGGCAAGTCAGTGATCTCTGGGAGATAGTCAACCCTAGTCTACCGATCTACCAGTCTACCTGTAGTTTGTAAGAGGACGAGTCTACCCGCCACAGATGGACCACTAGTTCATCGCCAAAGATCTCACCAGTACTACCTACCAGTTGTAGTACTGACAACTGGGCATTCCAGTCTTGCAGTATTAGTTTACTGTTCAGTATTCATTCTAGCATTAAGTCATCTTACCAAAGATTATATTTACAGAGCCAGTTACCAAAAATAGTCAGTAAGAGCTAACATCCAAAGTCTTGTTTACCAAAGATGAGTTACTAGTACTAGTCAGCTAGTTCTCCTTCATTAGTCATCATAGTTAATAGGACACTTTACCAAAGATCTCAGTAGGTTAGGAAATAGCAAAAAAAAAAAAAAAAGCAGCATTCACCAAAGATCTCAATCAACATTAATTGCATATTACATTGCATCGGTTCACCAAAGATTTAGCAATAGTTTTACGTTTAATATTTTCAAAAATTGACAGCTTCTCACCAAAGATCTCAACAAACATAACATTTTTTAAAAAAAGACAAAAAAAAAAAGAACAGCTATTAACCAAATATTGCATAACTAGTCACTGCTATTGAGTCTGATAGCATTCATCCAAAGATCTCATTAGGTTTAGGCTTAAACAAAGATCTCAGTCATTATATGATCTAGTCATTTATTAATTTATGTAAAACATTGTTGTTCAGTTTTGAACAGTAGTGTTCACCTAGTCCTTTCGCTTAGTCATTTAACCTATGTAAACATTTCTTACTGAAATGTATTCTATAGTCAAGATCTCTAGTCATAAATTATATTTATATGTTCATTTTTCTCTAGTCATTCAGTATTGTAAGACATTAATGCTGCCTAGTCACAAGCATTATGTCCTATTTAGTCCATGCTCTAGTCACTGAGTATTGTAGGATAAGGTCTGGCAAGGCATAAGTCTAGTCATTTTGCGTTGCCGCTGCTCTAGTCTAAATCTAGTTCATTTATCTAGTCATATATACATATATAATTTGTCTAGTCATAGTTTTATATTTTTGTAACCAAAAACATTATATTTTTGTATTTAATCTTATTTATATGAATTATATCTGCATATTATAATAAAAAAAATCTTAAAAGCATTCTGACATTTCTCTTAATCCCAAATGAGAATACTGCCATATTTAACACACCTAATACAATGTACACGAATCCACTACAAGTCTTTTGCAATTGTATTTGTGATTTCACTGAACATACATTTACTCCAGATTAAAATGAACATAAAAAAAATCAAAGAAAATAACTGAACGTAACCGACAAAATCTACATCCTTTCACGGCATCCTGTTCCCACATGTGGCAACAACACAGACCACGCCGAGACCTTACCTCTCTGTGTGGAGCCGTAAGGGCGAGAATCTCCGTTCAGGATCTCTGATCTTTGTCCTTATAGCCTAAGGTTAAAAAGGCATAAGTCCCGTCGAGCGGATATGGTGACTACCTGTTTTCTTGAAAGGAGGAAGCTGGCTTGGTTATCTGAGACTGGTATTTATCTTAAACTTTCTCTGAACATTTTTAATGGAAAAAATGTGGTGTAGTAAGTCATAAGCTTCCTAAACATCTAACGAGGAAAAGGTATGGATATCTGGCAAGCTCTTGCAGAAGAACTGAATACGATATAAAAAGATGGAAGGAATAGGAAACGAGAGTGAGGGAGAGGGAGAGAGAGAGAGAGAGAGAGAGAGAGAGAGAGAGAGAGAGAGAGAGAGAGAGAGAGAGAGAGAGAGAGAGAGGATGGGGAGAGGAGAGGGAAGGGAAGAGAGAGAGAGAG
>BOPN01000008.1:633697-636197 GCA_017312705.2 Penaeus japonicus | reverse complement strand
TATGATCTTGTCGGTTGTGGTGGGATGAGAGATATTGATAGATGATGGAAATGGTCGTGATGTTGCAAGCTCTGATAGATAGCAGCAACTTACCCATGAGGATACTGTGATATTGAAGTGAACCAATGAGTCTCTATTGCACTGTTGCATAAGTTATTTCTTTATTAAGTCTTAAAAGCATTGATATATTTCTCAGCACTAGTGTTTGTATTAACATTACCATTGTTGAATTCCTAACAGTAAAGCGATAGCTAAAGTTCCTTTAAACACATTATATTGCCTATGTGGTAATTATGGAAACAAGTTAATATCCACTAACACTGAAGAGTATTTGTAATATAAATTGGCAAAATTATTAACTTTTAGATTGTTGTGTATTATCATATATATTAATTTATTCAATGGTGTATCAAATGTTTCACGCATTTCTATGTATACGTTAGCTGACCTCTGAGGAACCAATTTTATACAATTCTTCAGGTAGCGATAATGTTAAATAATTTATAGGTTTACCTGCTATGTAGGCTTTATTAATCATTTAAATTGTTGTTTCTTTATATCTCACAGAACCATAAAACTCGTTGCACTGTAACTTCTCCCTCTAACAAACTGTCTTTCCTAATTCGCGATTATGTACAAGAGGAAGAATAACTTGATAATTATGATAATAAGGAGGTTAGGAGGGTAATCTTCGTAAATATCTTTTCCATTATTGGCATCATTATAGTTCTTGTAGTGATGTTATTATCATTATTGGTATTGCTATCATCATTTACATTAATGAACATCATCATCATAATTACTGTCATGATTCAAATATTAATGCTAATGATAATAATCATAATTATTATTATCATCATCATTTTTTCCACAGTTGATATTAGTAACAACATTTATTGTTACTGATACTATTGTTGGCATGACCATTGTTAAATGTTACATGTAATGCCAATGAAGATTTGAACAAACCGCGTCATTTACATCTCTTGCTTTGTGAAGTTATTAATTTCCTCATACATCTTTTCTCCCTGTATGTGTGCTCATGTGTATCGTGTACCTGCATATGCATGTATAAATATACACAGCACATAAAGGAGGGGAAAGAAACATTGCTTATATAAATGAACATGCATAGATTCGTGCAACCTGAACTCTTTTGTTTATAAAATAAGATGAAACTTTTTTCTTGTTTTTTTTTCATAGCGTACTAGTTTCGGTCATTCAGAAAGTTTCCACATCATTTCATCTCATTGTCAGTTTAAACGTTCCTTGATTTCCTTCTTATTTATCACACTTTTTTTTTATCAATTTCTTGTTGCTTCCACCGTTCCATACTTAACAAATGGAATAGCGAATCGAATTTATCTTTGTAAATCAAATGAGCAGCATATGAGGCCTCAAGCATCTCACATCAGGTCACTCTACTTTCAGGTAAGCTCGGACAAATTCATGACAACCGTGCGACAGGGCTAGTTGCTAGATAATGCGCCGATAAGCCACGCATACAGGTGGAGAAACAATAGTCAAAGGACCACCAGATAACGGACCTCTGATTTGTGAAGAGAAGGACAGGGTATAAGGTGAGTGAAAGAATCTCATTGGCCGGCGGAGCGGGCTTTTGTTTCGTCCGAAGGGGTTTACGTCGGTTTGGGATACTATTTTGCTTTGATATGTTTAGGTTTTCTGATTTTGGGGGGGGGTATTCATCTGTTCTGAGATGAGTTAGATGAGTAATATATGATTTTATTGGACAAATTTTGATTACAAGAAGAAATATGTGTAATAAGACTCAATATAGGCCAACATGCACGGAAACGGACGCGTTGTGAGCATTAAAAGAAAAGAAAACGGAGAAGAATAACAAATGGGACTCACGCGGTTTAGCCAAGTAAACAAAGCGGGAATTTTCAACATGAGCGACTAATCTGAATGACACGGCAAATAAATGCTCTGTCTTTTACAATATACCGTCTCAAAGGGCGTTTATTGGAGCAGAACACTTAGGCTCACACTGCTTCAAGAGAGATGACTAGAAATGGCCCTATTGTTTAGACTCGGATTCTTAAGATCTGGAGTGGAATAAAAGCCTGTGGTTCCAATAATAGAAGGAATTTTTCCAAAGGCATGTGGTTTAGGTGCTCTGCTGCTTGGAAGAGCGACCATCTGTTTTGGGGACTCATTAATAATCTGACTTCTGGAGATTGATTGCCTTCTTCACGGCGTTTGAGTTTGATGGCTCACTCTTTCTTTCTTTCCATGAACAACAACTTGGAAGATCTCATTCATGATTCGAGGGAGAATGAATCTTTGTGGGATTAATTTTCAGCCATGTGTTTTGATATATATTTTTTTTTTTTTTTTTTTTTACTGTGTAGGCATTTTGGTGTATTTACATGACTCAAAGTTTATATGAGGAGTAATTGTCCTTTTATAAGATTCATGTACGAATGTAAACAGATTTATTATGTATGTATTATGTGTGCATATATATATATATATA
>BOPN01000008.1:618697-621197 GCA_017312705.2 Penaeus japonicus | reverse complement strand
TGACATATAAGACATGTAACCATATAAAGAAATAAGGGGCACACAACGCACAGCCTGGCAAGTGGTAAATGTCTACCTGTCTGGAAAATAAAGTATTACATTACATCCTTTTGAGATTCTCTCCTCCGCCCAACGACGAGAGCTCAAGATTCCCCTGTTATGCGGCCCGGGAAAGAAGCGCATGGAAGTAACAGATGTGTTGTTTAGTCTGTTAGCGAGTTACCCTCTGACCCTCTCCCCTCTCCCCCTCTCCCCCTCTCCCCCTCTCCCCCTCTCCCGTCTTGCCTTCTCGTCTCCCCTTAGCCTCTCCCCCTCTCTTGTCTTTCCCGTTTTATCCTACCTTTCTCCTCTCTTCTCCTGCCTCCCCTCTTCCTTCAACCCCTCTCCCACCTTCCCTCTCCCTGCCCATCTACCTCACCCCTCCTTCTCCCCTCTCCCTGTCCATCTCCCCCACCCCTCCTTCTCCCCCCTCCTTGCCCACCTCTCCCACCTTCCCTCTCCCTGCCCATCTACCTCACCCCTCCTTCTCCCCTCTCCCTGTCCATCTCCCCCACCCCTCCTTCTCCCCCCTCCTTGCCCATCTCCCCTACTCCCTCCTTCTCACCTCTCCCTGTCCATCTCCCCCACCCCTCCTTCTCCCCTCTCCCTGCCCATCTCCCTCACCCCTCCTTCTCCCCTCTCCCTGCTCATCTCCCCCACCCCTCCTTCTCCCCTCTCCCTGCTCATCTCCCCCACCCCTCCTTCTCCCCTCTCCCTGCCCATCTCCCCTACTCCCTCCTTCTCCCCTCTCCCTGCCCATCTCCCCCACCCCGCCTCCTCCCCTCTCCCTGCCCATCTCCCCTACCCCTCCTTCTCCCCTCTCCCTGCTCATCTTCCCCACCCCTCCTTCTCCCCTCTCCCCGCCCACCGTCAAGGGCCAGCAGCCGAACCAAACAGCTGGACGGGCGGGGTGGATGTGGGCCCTTGAGGGAGTGAGCTATGGCAGGTGTCGACTCCCTTCGCCCTGACATTTGCCTTCGCCACATGTGTCCTCTCTTGCACGCCCGTGCGGGTGTGACGAGGGCAGCGGTGGGGCGAGGGCTAGGGGAGAGGGTATAGGATAAGTGATCGGGGAAGGGGTAGAATTAGTGATTGGGGAGGGGGTAGGATAAGTGATTGCGGAGGGAGAGGGTAAGTGATAGGGATAAGATGTAGGATAAGTGATTGGGGAGGGGAGAGGGTAAGTGGTAGGGATAAGGTGTAGGATAAATGGTTGGGGAGGGGAGAGAGTAAGTGGTAGGGATAAGGTGTAGGATAAATGGTTGGGGAGGGGAGAGAGTAAGTGGTAGGGATAAGGTGTAGGGTAAATGGTTGATAAGGGGAGAGAGTAAGTGGTAGGGATAAGGTGTAGGATAAGTGATTGGGGAGGGAAAGGGTAAGTGGTAGGGATAATGTCTAGGAAATATAATTGGGGAGGAGGCAGAATAAGGGGTAGGGGAAGGGAGCAAAATAAGTGTTTAGGGGAAAGGGGTAGAATAAGTGGTAGGGGAAGGGGGCAGGATAATTTTTTGGGGGAGTGAGGGATGGCGTATAACAGGTAGAGGAAGGGATGCGATAAGTGTTAAGGATAGGAAGGGTAAGTGGTAGAAGGAGGGAGTAGGATAAGTGGTAGGAGAGGGGGGTAGGAAAAAAGGGGGCAGGGGATAGGATAAAGGACAGAGGGAGAGCATGGGATAAGTAGTAGGGGAAAGAGTAGGATAAAGGATTTTTTTTTTGGGGGGGTGAGTAAGGTAAGTGGTAGCGGGAAGGATAAGGGGTAGGAATAAGGATGAAGGAAAGGTCTTTTGGAAATTTATTCTAATGAATAAGAGATGAAAGCGACAAAACAGAAGAAATAGAAAGGAAATAATTTGAAAAACGAAACCGTTAAGAAATAGAGCAAAAAAATAGATACAGACAAAGGGCAACGAGACACAGAATAAACAAAAAAAATCCACAAAAAATAGATAAGTAAATAAAAAAAATCAAAACTGAAAAAAGGGAAGAGCATAGTCAAAATTTATCAAAACTATTTATCATTAAAAACAAAAACGAAAAAAAAAATAGATTGTTGTAAACTACTAAAATATACCAGATTGTAGAACAAGAAGCACAGAGAAAGAATACGAAGTTTTAATATGTAAATATGCATGACATGCCATTAACACAAAAGGAAGGTAACAGCTGCGATCTTCGGGAAATGAGAGAGAGAAAAACTGCTCCGGTCATTCTATGATCGAGAGAGGGAGAGAGAGAGGGGGGGGGGGGAGAAAGGGGGGAGGGAGGGAGAGAAGCTGAGAGAGAGAGAGAGAGAGAGAGAGAGAGAGAGAGAGAGAGAGAGATTATTTTAATAACAAATTGTTGATTAACGAGTGGTGTAAGGATCGCTAATATTATCATCACAATTTCGTGTTATGATCATCATTATCAGAATAATCTTCATCACCATCCTTATAGTTATCATAATAATCAACGTCAACAT
>BOPN01000008.1:601197-603697 GCA_017312705.2 Penaeus japonicus | reverse complement strand
TTCTCTCTCTTTTTCTTTCTCTCCTATCTCTCTCTCTCTCGCTCTCTCTCACTCTCTCTTTCTCTCTTTCTTTCTCTCTTTCTTTCTCTCTCTCTTTATCTCCCTCTTTCTCTCTCTCTCTCTCTCTCTCTCTCTCTCTCTCTCTCTCTCTCTCTCTCTCTCTCTCTCTCTCTCTCTCTCTCTCTCTCTCTCTCTCTCTCTCTCTCTCTCTCTCTCTCTCTCTCTCTCTCTCTCTCTCTCTCTCTCTCTCTCTCTCTCTCTCTCTCTCTCTCTCTCTCTCTCTCTCTCTCTCTCTCGCTCTCGCTCTCTCTCTCTCTCTCTCTCTCTCTCTCTCTCTCTCTCTCTCTCTCTCTCTCTCTTTCTTTCTCTCTTTCTTTCTCTCTTTCTTTCTCTCTCTCTCTCTCTCTCTCTCTCTCTCTCTCTCTCTCTCTCTCTCTCTCTCTCTCTCTCTCTCTCTCTCTCTCTCTCTCTCTCTCTCTCTCTCTCTCTCTCTCTCTCTCTCTCTCTCTCTCTCTCTCTCTCTCTCTCTCTCTCTCTCTCTCTCTCTCTCTCTCTCTCTCTCTCTCTCTCTCTCTCTCTCTCTCTCTCTCTCTCTCTCTCTCTCTCTCTCTCTCTCTCTCTCTCTCTCTTTCTATTCGTTTGATGATTTTTCGTACAATCTACTCAAATAAGATACAATTTTAACCATTCTTTGTTCGCTCCATGGAAGGATTTCATACATCTTGCTTGTATGTCGCAGCGCTTTTCTTCCCTAACCCTATCCCCTTTCTTCCATTTGTTGCCTCTTTGCCATTTTCCCTTTATCGGCGCTTTATCTCTTGTCCTTGTTTTTTCATCCCTTTTTTGTATTTTTTTCGACTATCCTGCATTGAAATTTGAGTCTTGTTTCTAATTACTTGTGTCTATATATTTTTTTTCCTATTTAATTTTCAATATTCCAATTTTGTTCTGTGTTTTTTTTATTTCTTTTTTTTGCTTTTATTTATATTTTCTATATTTTATCTAAGCTTTCCCATTTTTTCCCTTTCTCAAGTTGTGTAAGAGTCCCTCCCAATATTGTATTTTTCTTTATCATCTGTCTTCCTCGTAATCCCGTTTTTATTCTTGTTTGTCATCATCTATATCTTTCTTCTTCTCCCCCATCAATATCGATATTCTTTCTCTTTCGCTCTCTAATCTTCTCCTTTCTTCTCGTCTCCTCTTTTCCCTCGTCCTGTCTCTTCCCGTTCTCCCTCTTTTGATCCCCTATCTTCTCCATCTTTCACTTTCTTTCTTAATTCCCCATCTCTCTCTTTCTTCGATTCCTTTCTCTCCCCTCTCCTTCTTACACTCTCCTTATCCTCTCCTTTTGTCCCTTTTTCTCACGCTTCTCCTTTCTTTTCTTCCTCTTTCTCCCCTTCCGTTCCCGGCCCTTTCTTTCTCCCTCACTATTTCTCTCATTCCACCTTCTCCCTATTTCTCTCTTTTTTCCCCTCCCTCCTCCGTCCCATCTTCTTTCTCTCTTCTCTCTCTCCCTCCGCCTCCCCTTTCAATCCTCTCTACCCTCTCTCCCTCTTCCTTCCTCTATCCCTCCTTCATTATTCTCTTCCTCCTTCTTTCTTCTCTCCCTTCCTCTTTCTCTCTGCTCTCCCTCCCTCCTCCTTCCCCTCTCTCTCCTTTTTTTCTCCTCCTTACCCTTTCCCTCTTTCTCTCATCTCTCCATCCCTCCTTCTTCCCTTTTCCCTCTTTCTCTCATCTCTCCCTCCCTCCTTCTTCCCCTCCCCCTCCTTCTCTCTTCTCTCCCTCCCTCCTCCTTCCTTCGTGTACGTCGCTCAAATCTCGGCCAGATGTAGGCCAGCTGGTAACACTAATGCACAACACGGTTCATTAAGCTGCTCATCTGTAAAATCTGCCCTAAAATTGAAAAGTATTTTGCTCTCGTCTTTTAGGAAATAATTCATCTTTATTTTGTTTCTCTTTCTCTTTTTCTTTCTTTCTTTCTTCTTCTTTCTTTCCCATTTCTTCGGTACGCAACCCGGAAAAAAGAGAAGGGAAGAGAATTCGTTTTGACCGTTGGGTTTTTTGGACACTAATCTCCGTCGGCTTCTGAGCACCTGTGGCTCAATTTTTTTTTCTTTTTTCTTAAGATTCTCTCTCTCTCTCTTTCTTTCTTTCTTTCTTTCTTTCTTTCTCTTTCTCTCTCTCTTTAATGGTGTTTACCATAGTTGTTCTCCCATTACCAAGTAATGGAAGGTATCATATTTATTCCAGTCATCATATTTTCGTATTTATATGGCTCCTTTACTCTAATTTTCTCCACTTTTAACCTCTTATCCCTCTTATCCCATCACCCTTTTTCACCTATCCACCCTACCCCTCCCCTCCCATCCCCTCCTCCCCACCTCAACCCTTCATCCCAGCCCCCTCTCCTACCCCCACTCCTAATCACACCCCCACCTTCACCCTTACCCCCTTACCCTCACCCCCTCCTCCCTACCCCTTGTTCCAACTCCCACCCATA
>BOPN01000008.1:586197-588697 GCA_017312705.2 Penaeus japonicus | reverse complement strand
ACACACACACACACACACACACTAATATGTATATCTGTTCTCATCTCTCTCTCTATCTGTCCTTATCTCTCTCTCCCTTTCCTCATCTCTCTCTATATATATCTGTCTATATCTATCTATCTCCTTCCTTCTCCTATTCTCTCTCTCTCTCTCTCTCTCTCTCTCTGTCTCTCTCTCTCCCTCTCTCTCTCTCTCTCTCTCTCTCTCTCTCTCTCTCTCTCTCCTCATCTCCCTGTCGCTCTCATTTTCTCCTTTTTTAATTTCCTGGTTTGTCCGCGATGCTTTGATGAGGCGTTTCCTATGCACACTTCCTTCCGTGGGCCGAGGAGACGGGGGGTGGGGGGGGGGGGTATACGGAGGAGTGGGGTTACTGATTGTTTAAGTATCTATTACCTTTACCTTGAGGAACTTATATGATCATTTCGACGAAGTTTTCAATGTACTGGTTACAATGGAGTCATTTGCAGAAGTTGTTACATATTTACGAGCAGGAGTAAAAAGTGAAGTGATTTTCTCCCGTGTGCTAATCGTGGCCGGACGAAGGTGAATGAAGATTGCCTAATCATCACCCAATCAAACAATGCAAATAAAGTCATAGATAGGATGCGAAATAACCGACGTGTCGAGGCGGAATCGGCGGTAATGACGGTGATTACGAGTCCTTCGTTATTCATAACTCTTGTTTGAATAACCGGCGGCAATTCATGGCTATTCGTGGCCACGGGGGCGTTTCTAAGCCAATTAACGACGTCGGAAGACAATTTCCGAAATCCTTCTTTATCGTTAAGGAGATAAATTATGCTAAGTGCAGTTCCGGTTTTGAGCGGTCGGTCACCTGAGGAGAGAGGGAGGGAGGAGGTGGGTATGGAGGAAGGGGGAGGAAATGGATTGATTGATAAGTGGAGGGGAGAGAATGAGTATGGTGACTAACTGAGTGGTAAAAAGCGAGAGGAGAGCGGAAGGCAAGCGAGCGAGATAACAAGCTAGAGAGCGTGCAAGAGCGTGAGCGAGATAATGAGCTAGAGAGCTAGCTTGAGAGCGAGCAACATAACAAGGAGAGAGAAAGATAGAAAGAAAATCGTGGGCTGGAGGGGATGTTGGGGAGGGGGAGGAGGCAAGCGGAGAGAGAAAAGAACCGTCAACGGCTGCTTCCACTATCCCCCTCCCCCAAAAAAAAAAGAAAGAAAAAAAAAGCCGCAAGGGGGCAGGCCAAGGTTACCTCGATATGACAAATAAAAGAGTCTTGTTTATGTCCACAGAGTTTCCTTCCTCTGTCACGACAACTTCCTGTTTGGCGGAACCCAAGAAACAATACGGGTCAGGACTTTAGGTGAGAGAGGAGGGAGGAAGGAAAGGGGGGTGGGGGAGGGAGGGAGGATATGGGGAAGGAAACACCTATGTCTCTACCCCCTCCTACCCCTCACCCCCCTATACCCCACGCTACCCTCATCCTCCCTGTCTCCATTCATTCTCTTTTGGAAATGATCATTGATTTTACACGTCCGTTTTTCACACGTCGAACAGCATTGCCAGGCCTTCATTTTCACTTCTTATTACCTGACTTATGGAAGGGCGGTGACACGCCTCTCGGAATTGGGTTGTCGATAGTAAGCCATTGATTATTGATAATGATTATTATTAGGATATTAATGCATTGATTATTTATATAGCAATTATTAGGATAATGATTATTAGCACATTGACTATTTGATTTGTAGTGGAAGTATATTACGATGTATTAACTTAATGATAATCATGATATCAGTAACAATGAAAATATTAATAACAATGATGATAATAATTATAGTAGTAGTAGTAGTAATACTGATAATAATAATGATAATGATAGTGGTAATGATAATAATAATGATGATAATGATAAAGATAACGATAAAATGATGATAATGATGAAATAACAATACTACTACTACTAGTAAATAATGATAATAATAAAAATGATAATTATAATGACGGTAATAGTGATGATATAAATCATATTGATCGTAATACTGACAATGATAATGATAGCAATAGTAATAATAGTAGGAAGCGTATCAGCCAAAGTGGTTTTAACCGAAATTTCCTTCGAGTGTGTTTTGTCATCATCAACCATTTCCGTCATTAGGTGTCAAAAAGTGAAATAACATAGTGCAGATGAATTACAATATATTTTTTGAACATTTGGAGAAAAATAAATACTGTAATGACTAGAGGTTCTCTACGGGACATCCTTACGGGGGGACTATGATAAAGAAAAATATTTTACAGTTGAAGTTCATATTTATGTGTTCTTCTGTCCACTTGTTCCTTCCTCTTGCGTAATGGTCTGGGGTCGGGAGGTTGTGGGGGGGGGGGAGAGGGGGAAGTACCCTTGTAACGACCTGTAAGTACAGACCAGCCTCGTCCTGTCTTTCACTGGACCTCTTTAAGGTTCCTGCAATTACTCGCCAAGACGTGCACAGACAGACAGACACAGATATAGATATAGATGTAGATAGAT
>BOPN01000008.1:563697-573697 GCA_017312705.2 Penaeus japonicus | reverse complement strand
TATAATGATGATAATAATAATGATAATAATAATAATAATAATAATAACGATAATAATATGTATATCTGTAAGAACACGTGGTTCCGAGACATATATCTAATTTGTATATTTTTTCTCGTCGATTCTTTGATGTTACATAATATTTATGAATGGGGCAACGGCAAAGCGATTTATTTACCTGTTTTTATCAGTTTTACGCTCAATTATTTGATTTACTTAATTCGTCATTAATAAAATGACAAGAAGTTCCAGTTTTCGATTTGTCTGAAATGTATGATTTATTTTCTGTGTGGGCTTAATTTGTATGGACAATTTTGATGTCTTTTTTACAGGTATATGAAGTATGAATATATGAAGATATCCCCTTCATTATTTTTTTCGAGAATGGGAAGCAAACGGAGACATACAAACTGTCAGTATCAATATTATTATGAAATCTTTATTATATACATATGTAGTATTATAAGTGTTCTCATTCATATGTTCATTATATTGATTGTATATTGTGTCTAGCAGAAAATACAGCGGAAGACGTATGTTTGCACATCTAACCATGAATTATTGGATGTAGGAAATGTATTTTGGTATGTATCAGATCACGTGGTTGTCCTAGACACCAGTTCCTTTGTATTAATTATGCAATACGCCCAAGTTATTCTAATCGGTTATAGAAACTAATTTTTTTATCAAAAATAGTTTGAAAATTGCAGTACAGACTGACTCAAGATAGAAATAGAAAGAGCTATGCGAAGGAAGGAATCAATGGGCCAGACAAATTGAAAACCCATGATATATAGTTATGCGTATACGTATATATATATATAGCCTGGGTTGTGGCCTGCAAGGATGAGGATGAGGATGTCCTGGCAGGTGCGGGACCGTGTGAAGGTTGATCCTCTCGTCCTAGGTTGAGCCTGGAGGGTCGAGGATGTAGTTACCATCTCGTACCGTGGGAATCTTGCGCCGTGCCTGCTCCATATTGCAAGTGAGCACCGCAATCATTCACACAATATCCGGAAGTCTTTTTTTCCCCTCTCTCGTGTAACGTCGGAATGAATGAAAAATAATGAATGGCGGGGGTGGTTAGTAGTAGTATCGCGGTATGAAAAGTAGAACATGCATACAACTTGGTTCCCACAACGCTTATGTGTTTGTGGTCCGAATTAGCGGCCTGTCCACCACGACCCTCGGCGGACATATACCCTTTCACAGGAGCTTACCTGTACCGGATCCACGACACCTGTACCCGCGAGGAATAAGCCTAAAAATAACAACAAGGACTGGCTTATCGTCTTCTTAATCCCCTTACCGGAAGACCAGCATCCCTCCCCTCCTTATCCCCTCTCCCCTCCACCCTCCTGGGTCTCCTTATCCAAAAAATAGGATAAGATCTTTTAACTCTTGACGCCGGAACCACCAACGTCTTTCTCCCACGACAGGTGAATGGAATCGAAGGGGGTGGGGGGTGGGGAGGTGGGGGGTGGAGGGAGTAAGGAGCGTTGACAAAAATAGTTCCTCTAAGAAGGACATCCGGAGGGCGCATCCTACGTGGGAGCGATGCCCGGGGCGGCGAGGATACCTGGGAACAGCGAACAGGTTGGTGGTAGCGATGCCCCGAGGGAAGGGTGGGAAGGAGGAGGCAGGAGCTACCACGGGAAGTGTTTATTATTAGATGTTATTAACTTGAAATTGTTGCAATCGACGTGAATGATCGGGAAGTAGGCTCCGTATTATTAGCCACGAGATGCAGCCGTGTCCTGTAGACTTGTATTTATCAACGCCTGATGAAGGACACTCACGATTGACGATTATGATTTGGCATCTAAAGCGTTCGTTTCTCGGCCCGTTAGAGGCCGTAGCCGCCCGTGTGGTTTTATATCCAACACTGATGTGATATGGAACCATGAGTGATGAGGATTCATTACAGCATATGGAGCTCGCATATATTCACAGATCATTTTTGGACTCGCCCTTTTCGGTCATGCGCTGGAGGATATTACAAATTTGCTGCCATTAAATATCCTTTGGGAAATATGTCATAGAGGCCAGTGGGGCGGGGGGGACTTGTGTGCGACGATACGGCAAGTAAGTATTTCTCGTTTGTCGTTACTGATGACGTCGTTTGATGATATTTATTATCTGTTCTTCAACTCCCATTGGGTGCTACGAGAAGCAGGTATCATTAACAACAAGACTGGTAGTTGAGTATAAATCAACCAAGAATCCGCAATTTCTAGATCTGTCTACTTTCACCCCCCCCCTCCCCCCCCTCCTCTTCCTTGGACTTCCGTCGCATCCGGAGGTGAGGGAGGAGGGAGAGGTATACCGGGGTATAGGGGGCAGCGGGGGTATAGAAAGGGTGGGAACAAGTCAGTCGGATATTTCCCCCATGAGTGATATTTTTTTTTCTTACAATGCACCTGTCTCTGTGTGTCCCTCCGGATATCGATGTCCTTGGTCTCATAGGCGTCGATTGTTTATCGCGTCTTATGTGATATGAGTTTGGTTGTTTATAAGTCTAAAGGTATTTGTGGAGCTTCACCCTGGACCTTCCCTTTCCTTCAGTTCATATGTATAGAAAAACAGCGGAATGAATCAGCCAAAGGTCCTTGTTTCACTGACCCCACATAGATCAAGCCAGGCCACCGAATTGACCCAAAATCGACCTGCAAATAGAATCCTTAGTACAAAAGGCCAGATCCACTCGGCTCTGGACCCCACCGCCAACAAAAGACGGCGAGCAGCGGGGATCCCAGGCCGAAGGGACCAGACCGAAGGGGCCTCTCGGCGTGGGAACTCCCGAGGACCCGAGACCAGCCAGCCTCCCGGACTCCGGAATTCATCGCTAATCACCGGATACGCTCGCCATACTCGTGTGTCTGGGCCGAAGGCTGGACTCGTCTCGGTGGGTGAACGATTGCTATGAGTCGCGAATGCTGTGCGATGAGTAGTGGATTGCTTATAGGGTATCTGCAAGTTTGCAAAAGGACGCAAAATCAGATTTTTATAAAAGAGCTACGAAGACTTGATGCTTAGACGTGCTAAGGGATTCCATGGATTCCATGCAATGACCTCTCTGTTGTTTTTATATACCTAAATATCTACCTATTTATAGATAAATATGTTTGTGTAATATATGTGTATATATAAATATTATTGTATATATAAACGTATGCAAACATGTAGGTATGTACATATGTATGTGTTTTCTGCGCGCATATATATTTTGCATTGCGCGTGTGTTTATGATGTGGGCGTGTGTACGGCAGAACATATTCCTCTGTCATCTTCCCTTCCTCTCCAGCGTGACAAGCGATGCTGACACATAGAGCAACGCGACACCCTGCTTGGCGCCGCGGCCTTGTCCAGGGGCGTGGTTGTTTATCGGAGCCATGATGCTGCCGGTGCCTCTCCCCGTGACCACGCGCTGGCGTAAGGATCGATGAGTGCATCTCCCTTCACGTAGATCGCAATGAGGCTTACATCTCCGGGCGAAAATTGAACCAGATTCTTTCAATCATTGCGATTTTTCCCCCTCCCTTTCTTTTTATTTATGTTTATATGTACATTTATATGATTATTTACATTATTTTGTTTCTGTAATTTGATAAGCTGGTGTTTACCGTGTAGCATGATGGCAACACTATCCATGCTTGATAGACAGACGGGCGTGAACAGTTTATCGGATGCCACCCGCGCCTTTGTTTACCTGTGTGTTCGCTCTGTCCGGGTTTTGGGACTTTGTGTGCCTGTTTGTTCTCTTTCTGTTTGCTTATTTTGCTTGTTCCTTGCTTTCCATTTTTTTTTATTGTTTTCTCGGACGACATAGTCTGACTTCTCTCTCTCGCTCTCTCTATTTCTCTCTCTCTATCTCCTTCTCTCTCTCTCTCTCTCTCTCTCTCTCTCTCTCTCTCTCTCTCTCTCTCTCTCTCTCTCTCTCTCTCTCTCTCTCTCTCTCTCTCTCTCCTTCTCTCTCTCTCTCTCTCCTTCTCTCTCTCTCTCTCTCTCTCTCTCTCTCTCTCTCTCTCTCTCTCTCTCTCTCTCTCTCTCTCTCTCTCTCTCTCTCTCTCCTTCTCTCTCTCTCTCTCTCTTCTCTCTCTCTCTCTCTCTCTCTCTCTCTCTCTCTCTCTCTCTCTCTCTCTCTCTCTCTCTCTCTCTCTCTCTCTCTCTCTCTCTCTCTCTCTCTCTCTCTCTCTCTCTCTCTCTCTCTCTCTCTCTCTCTCTCTCTCTCTCTCTCTCTCTCTCTCTCTCTCTCTCTCTCTCTTTCTCTCTCCCTCTCTCTCTCTCCTTCCCTCCCCCTTCACCGAAAGAACGAAGCAACCAATCACTAAACCGTCGCCAAACACTCTCCCCCTTTCCCCCTACCTCCCCCCCCCCGTTCCGCCCTCCCATACGCCAGTCAGCAAAAGGATAATGAAGCTTTTCCACGTCGCAAGAACATGCAATGGAGGGGCGTAAATGAAGGGTAATTTGAAGGCGAAGGAGGCGCAGGGGGAAGGAAGCTACACGGAGGGGAAGGAAGCGAGGTATCGATCCATGTGTTCATGAGGACTTCCTTCCTGTAGGGGTTCCCAGGGGGCGCCGGGCAGGGAGGATCTTCCTGCAGGAATGCGATGCGGATGAGGAGGAAAGGGAGGCGAAGGGAGACAGAGATGAAGGATGTAAATTGGATGTTTTTTTTTTTATATCCTGTTGGGGAAGGAGGGGAGGGAGGGGGGGGGAGGCGAAAGGAGGAGAGGGGAAAAAATAGAAGAAGGGTTTAAAAGCGAAACGAGGGGAGAGAGATGGAAGAAAGGAGATGGTTGACGGTAGCTGGTAAACCGAGGGAAAATTGGAGAACTTTGGATAGGAATAAAGGGTATTAAGATTAGGTAAAGTTGTCTGTGCAAGATATATGATTAATTTTTTGATTGTAACATTAATACTAATAAAAGTAGTAAAGATAATGAATAATAATAGTAATATTTATAATGATAATAAAAATAAGGATATTAATAATAATGATCATAATGATAACAGTAATGAAAAATAAAATCGATAATGATAATAAGGATGATGATAAAGAACCATGACCAGTATCCCACAGTCGAAAGGATAAACACCAGACACTTTATCACCGTGCCAGAATTACCTCGAATATCGTCCGATAACGAGCACCAAGACATAATAAACGGCAATGCACCTTGTCGGGCGATGGCGTAAGAGGAAGGGCGTGCATACCACCCTCGGGAGGCGGCGACGCGGGGCACAAAGACCGGAAGTGGGAGAGCTCCGCGTAAGACTTGGGATATGTGTGTGTGTGTGTGTGTGTGTGTGTGTGTGTGTGTGTGTGTGTGTGTGTGTGTGTGTGTGTGTGTGTGTGTGTGTGTGTGTGTGTGTGTGTGCGTGTGTGTGTTTATGTGTGTGTGTGTGTGTTTATGTGTGTGTGTGTTTATGTGTGTGTGTGTGTGTGTGTGTGTGTGTGTGTGTGTGTGTGTGTGTGTGTGTGTGTGTGTGTGTGAGAGAGAGAGAGTGAGAGAGAGAGAGAGAGAGAGAGAGAGAGAGAGAGAGAGAGAGAGAGAGAGAGAGAGAGAGAGAGAGAGAGAGAGAGAGAAAGGGTCTTGTAGCGTAATACTTATGCTTGCCTGTGTGTGCGTATTTAGAGAGGTGGAAAACGTGAGATTTGTTTTTGCGGGGGGGAGGGGGGGGGGTAGCCATTGCTTGTTTAGGTTACGTATTTGATATAGTCTTATATTCCGGAAAAGAAAGGATAAGAGGGTGGGGGAAGGTAAAAATATATGTAGAAATGGTAAAGAAGATAAATGGATTGACAGACTGATAAACTGATAGATAAATAGTCGGATAGATTGATTAGGTAGGCTAGATTTTAATATGGATTATATGCCAAAGAGTCACAGTCATTTTGTCTTCCTTTCTCTTATTCCTTTTTTTCCTATTGTAATCTTATTCATATAAGATGACTATACGTAAAAAAGGGCAAAAAAAAGAAAAAGAAATGGAAGAAGAGAGAGAAATAAAGAAAGAAAATAAAGGAAGAGAAAGAAAGAAAGGAAAGAAGAGGAACAGAAAGAAAGGAAGAATTAAGAGGAAGAGAGAAAAAAAAAGACGAGGAGAGAAAGAAAGAAAAAAGGAAGAAGAGAACGGAAGAAAAAAAAAGAGGAGGAAGAGAAAGAAAAGAAAGAAAACAAAAACAAAAAGTCCCACGCACGTCGCCCAACGGATGCCAGACTGCAGGGCTCAAGCAGACGCGTGGCAGTCAGGTGGCAGACACCATCTCGCATCCCGCGACTGACTTAAAGAGCCGGAAGCAGAGTATCGATCGGGCGGGAGCCAGCGCCGCTACTTCCTCTCCAGGTCATGGGGAGGGAGGGGGGAAAGGGGGTGGAGGGAGGGAAAGGCAGGAGGGGGAGTGGAGGGAGGAGAAGGCAGGAGGGGGAGTGGGATGATAAGGGGGGTGGGGTCTAGGGGCTGGGGGTAGATAAGTAGGAGGAGGAGGAGGAGGAGGAGGAGGAGGAGGAGGAGGAGGAGGAGGAGGAGGAGGAGGAGGAGGAGGAGGAGGAGGAGGAGGAGGAGGGGGGGGGGTGAGAAGGAAGAAGGGGATAGGGGTGGGTGAATGTAGAATGCGGGTTAGGAGAAAACAGGGAGACGCAATGACGGATTGGCTGTCTATCATTATGTGTGTGTATTTGTTTGTGTGTGTGTGTGTGTATGTGTGTGTGTGTGTGTGTGTGTGTGTGTGTGTGTGTGTGTGTGTGTGTGTGTGTGTGTGTGTGTGTGTGTGTGTGTGTGTGTGTGTGTGTGTGTGTATACAGGTATACAGACAGATAGATTATTTAGGTATATTAATGAAGTATAACTGCAAGATTTATGGCATGTAGATAACTATCAATCTTTTTTTCTGCTATCTCCCTCTCTATCTGTCTATATCTATGTATTATCTGTCTATCTATCTAATTATTTAACTAGAAATAAGTAAAACTAATGGAGTAAATTTGCAGAAGGAATGGGTGTTAGCTGAAACTTCAGGTGGAGGTGGCTGTAGGCAGAAGGGTGGAGTAGAGTGACACAGGATGTAAGAGCCAAACACTGCCTTGACACCGGACACCGTTCGCTGTGTGACACGCTCTAGTTTGTCGCCTCGAATGAATTACAAGGTCATACTTACGTCTATGACAGAAAGGTAACCGAGGGTGTTGTGCCATGGTCGTACTTGTGTGAGTGTAAGTACGTCTTCGGGGTGTTTTGAATAACTGTTTTTTGTTTGTTTGTTTGTTTGCTCGTGTAGCGTAAACGTTAATCGCGATTGTTTGGAATGGAGTGTCTTCCATAGATAAATTTGTATTTCTCTCTCTCCCTCTCTCTCTCTCTCTCTCTCTCTCTCTCTCTCTCTCTCTCTCTCTCTCTCTCTCTCTCTCCCTCCCTCCCTCCCTCCCCCTCTCTCCTCCCCACCCATCTCGCCCTCTCCCCCTCCTTCCCCTCCCTCTGTCCCTCCCTCAAACTTCGTGCCACTATCGGCAAGGAGCGAGAGGCGGGTCCAAGAAGGCAGTGACAGGTGTCGCCGCAGGTGATTGACGACTTGGTAATGTTACGTCTCCAGCCTTGCTAATGTCGCACAAGACGGCAATTATGTCTCATTGACGCCCGTCGCTGGCCACTTCCTTTCCTCTCCGTCAGCCGCCGCCCACGCCTTCTTCCTCGCACCGCCCACGCCCTCTTCCTCATATAACCCTCGTCTTCTTCCGCCAGTATTTTACATCCTTCTCCCCCGCCCTCCTCTTGCGGTCATTACGTCACCCCGGGCTAATGTTTCTTCACATCCGAGTTTGCATTATGACGCGGCGGTCGTAACGCTGCATTGACCGCCCTGTGTGCTAGCCGTCATTATGAGCTGCATGTGTTACCCCGTCTGTGTTAGGGGGACGCCACCTCACCTGCAGGGACATGGCTGAACCTCCAAGGGGAACCTCTCTACTTAGTCCCTACACTGGGCGATCCTCATTTCCTATTACCTGTTCCATTATCGTGGGAATTCTTCCATTAGCCTCTGCAATGCCGCAATAAGCCCCTGCAATGATCACGTACGAGGACTTCGCCTTTGTTGACGCAACCCAGAACCTGCCCGAGAAGCCCCAGTCTCCTCGGATAAACCTTTTACTAAACTATTTCCTGTTGTTAATCGTAATGTTGCATTGTCTGTGAACTAGGACAGTGACGGACGAATTATTGTGCGCTCGCGATGATGGGGCGACGTGAGCGTGATGCATCCTCGGTTTGTGGCGTAACACGTAATGGACCTTAATGTTGTATTTGGTGCAACAAAGAAGTACTGATGGAAGGGAGGCATTTTTATTTATTTAAAGTTTTGTTGGTGGTGAGGAAAATAAATTGAATTGCGTGGTCACCATAGATTATAGTAACACACGAACACAAGCTAGTTGATTTTGGTTTCCTTCTCTCTGTCTCTTTGTCTCTTTGTTACTAGGACCAATCCTCATCCATGCGCTAAGACAGACAAACAACGAACTACTGAAAGAATGGAAATATTTTCAAAAATCAAACCTACTAGTAGAATATACATCTGCAGAATAACAACAAACAACACACGAAGAATCTTTTCAGTTCACATTTCCTGATTTTGCATAAAAGAACACCATAAACTGAACGAGATTGAAAAAGCAACACTAACGCGAAATGGGGAGAACACCGACACCCTAGAACAAGAACAACAACAACAGTGTAGAGTAACAGGAAGACGCACCTCCAAGATCCTGCCAGACACCTGCCTAACGTCGTGCGTCACACTTCGCGAAGCACCGACCAACAGGTTCATCCGAGAGGTACAGTGGGCCATCGGATGGTGGCGAGTAGGCCTATTAAAAAACTTGAGTCATCGCTTCCTCTTCCTTTTTTTATCAAGTTGATCGTGGATATCATCGGAATATAACTTATTTTAGTAAGATTTGTTTACATTTTTGTCTTCAGGGAGATTACTAGGCGCACCGTTGACTCGATTTTTCTCTTATTTCTTCCTCCCTCGTTTTCCTCAAAGGTGGATGACGAACGATGGCCCGCTCTGGCTCTCGGGTTCGCCTTAATTTCCGGCGTCTTGTTAAGGCAGGTGCAGGTCGGAGCGCCGCGCCGTCGAGCCGAGCTAATTAGCGAGTCCGTGTGATTAGATAAAGGTCGTTCTTTGTTAGCTCGAGAAAAGACATTTCGGTAAGGCTATGTTGAATGGAACAGTCATAGAGAGGGCTTGTTTTGTCAGCTGGTTTTATATTATATGTGGAAGCGAGTGAATAACTAAAGTCCGTTGAAGGAAAGGTTGCAAGCGGGTTGATAAAGAGCGACAACGAAACACTCTTTTGTAAATATTTATCCGCAGATACAATAAATTTTTAATGATAATGATACATATCTAAACTCTTTATGTTTATCTATCTACCTATGTTGTATATATATATATATATATATATATATATATATATATATATATATATATATATATATATATATTATGTATATATGTATATATATATATATATATATATATATGTATATATATATATATGTATATATATATGTATATATATATATATATATATATATATATATATGTGTATATATATATATATATATATATATATATATATATATATATATATATATATATATATATATATTATATATTAGTTCTATGTATTTATCTTTATCCGTATATCTGTCTGTCGATCTATCTGTCCTTAAATCTCTATCTATATCAATATCCATATTTGTCTATCCATCCATCCATCCATCCTTATCGATGGCCTTAGATCATGTTTTACTCAAACTGTTCCATCAAGACGCAAGCCCAAGACGGCGGATGACGCGTGCCTTCTTGCGTCCGTTACACCCGACTGCCTCTCTCGGTCGTTAGAAGAGGTGTTTACAGTACGTAAGTCCACCTGTCTCTCCTCTCTCTCTCTCTCCCTCTCTCCCTCGAAGTCGCGGTTTCTGGGCG
>BOPN01000008.1:546197-548697 GCA_017312705.2 Penaeus japonicus | reverse complement strand
TAAAGATTACTGTATGGTGATCAAAAAGCGAAACAACAGATTTACATTATTAGTGGAAGTTTTCTGGGCATTTTTCCGTTTGTTCAATTTCTTCGGATTTTTATCTCGAGCGAATTATATTTATAAAGGTATCTGAGTGGAAGAGATGGCATTTGTGGTGGAGATTGTCGCAGAAGTGCTTATTTAGCAATATTTATAGCAGAAGGATTAACCGTAGTGGCGCTAGCGAGGCCTGTAGCAGCTGTAGCAATGCTCCCGAACATAGCTGTCAGCATCGGTGCAGCTGCCGTAACAGCTTACAAAATATTGCATCAAAGTAGTCGAGATGAAGCAATGCTAATGACTAGGGAGGTGCTAATAGAAGACTCATGAAAAGGGGGGGGTATAAAGTTATGTAACGTAGCACAGTACTCGCAAGAGTGACAGTAAGGACTTGCAAGCAGTAGTAGTAGAATAACGACAGACTATATCTACAAATTTTAATGTTGAGATCAATGTTGATTTCAACATTAATGTTAATGTTGAGGCAGAGGTGTCTTCGAGTGGATTTTTAACAGGACTGAAATGCCAGTCGTAAACAGGAAGTCAGTAAGAGGTTCTGGAATAATTGGATCTCAAGACGATCTTTCCATTTTTATAATTTTATCTCGGATATGTAATAAAGAAAGAAGAATTTAGTAGGAGGGGGGGGGGTAGGTGACCTGGCGGCAATACAGATGATTAATTTTCTACACATAAAACATCAGAATTATTTTGTAAAACATTGCAAAAGCTTTGGAATAAGATCCTCAAGGTAGGACTCTAATTAACAAAATAACACGCAAGAGAAAAGAAACGTGACGCTGGTCCTCACAGCTGTTGGAGGACGAGGAAGGAATAAATAGATTTTCCATTCAAGTGCGAGTGTGCCATTTACTGGCACGGACACGCGAGCCTTTGCAAATTCATGTCGAGTCGTCGTCATGATTTAGCATTGAGTGATCCTTCCGCGTCCTTGGTATGCAACATTATCAACAGCACCCATGTGGAGGTCGTCCTGCCTCCCCCCCTTTCTCTCTCTCTCCTTCAATCCATCATTTCTCATCAGAATAATCGTGAGGGATGACTCATGCAGAACGATAAATGCAGGAAATAGAGGTAATCTTGTGGGGGGTGGGGGTAGGGGGCAGAGTTTAGGGGGCAGGAAGAGTGCAGACTGGCCTTGACATACATGGAAGTTTTTTGACTCTGAAAGGATTGGGTATTTGGGTTTCATGCATTGCCGTGTGTGTGTGTGTGTGTGTGTGTGTGTGTGTGTGTGTGTGTGTGTGTGTGTGTGTGTGTGTGTGTGTGTGTGTGTGTGTGTGTGTGTGTGTGTGTGTGTGTGTGTGTGTGTGTGTGTGTATTTACATATATAAATACATACGTACAAACATGCATGCATACATACATACATTCATACATGCATATATACATGCATATATACATGCACACACACACACACACACACACACACACACACACACACACACACACACACACACACACACACACACACACACACACACACACACACACACACACACACACACACACACACACACACACACACACACACACACACACACACACACACACACACACACACACACACACACACACACACATATATACATATATATGTATATATTTATATTTATATATGTGTGAGTGTGTGTTATATATACTTATATATGATATATGATATATATATATGTATATATATATATATATATATATATAGTTATATATATTGATATATTATATATATATATATATATATATGTATACATATGTAGATATATGTATATATATGTATATATAATATGTGTTTGTATGTATTTGTGCGTACTAGTATCTATATAATTGTATGTATATACTCCTATCTATCTATTTATCTATACATCTGCACAGAAAGACCAATGATACTCCTATTAGAGGCTTGCTCAGGGAGCTAAGCCGCCCAGCTGATTCAGACGGACAGGTCAAAAGGCCAATCAGGCTGAGAATGAAGCCCATTCCCTTCTAAGCAACCCTTAGCACACACACACACACACACACACACACCAAAGGGACGGATATGAATTATTCAATTTGTCCATTAAGAGAAGGTATCGAACTCGAAAAGCCATTAGTTGAACGGTTGAATCCCTTCTGCCTCTGCTTTTCGACGCGAGTTATGAAGATAGACGCTTGGATTCTCCCCTCCCCTCCCCTCCCCATGCCAAACCTCTTCTTTAGGCTTCCCCCTTCTTTTCCCCTTCACCCCCCCCCCACACACCTCTCCGTCGTCCCCCTCTCTTCCCCTATCACCTCGATGCGTCTTTGATGGTGACAGATCGAAATCCCCCTCCCCCCTCCCCCCTCCCCCCCCCCCCCTTCCCTCCAGGTCGTCCTATAAGACCTGGTGGATCTAACCTGTACCGTCTTTGGAGACTTTCTCGTCTTGCCTTTTGTATGTGTGTAACTGGGAATTGCCTTG
>BOPN01000008.1:509891-514891 GCA_017312705.2 Penaeus japonicus | reverse complement strand
TTTCCGTTTCTTTATTTTTTTGTTTTCTTCGTATTTTTTTTTTCCGTTTCTTTATTTTTTGTTTTCTTCTTCGTATTGTTTTTTTTTCGGTTTCTTTATTTTTTGTTTTCTTCTTCGTATTGTTTTTTTTTTTTCCGTTTCTTTATTTTTTGTTTTCTTCTTCGTATTGTTTTTTGTTTATATTTCATTTATATTTTTTCATATTTCATTAATATTTTTACTTTATTTCGTTTCTATGTTGTTTCTTTTTTTCTTTTCTTTATCCTTTTTTTCGGTTGTCCAGGTTTGGAATGTTGTTGCAACTGAGGCTTTGTTGATTGCTGTTGATGTTTTTGTTGCTTATGATGACCATGATGATAGTAATAATGGTGATGACGGTGCATTTGATAATGGTAATGGTGAAGATAGTGCCGATGGCATTGAGAGTTCGAATGATCATTTTGGTTTTAATTAATGATGATGGTTATTGTGTGTTTATGTTTATTATTTTATAGCAATGCAGTTCTTAAGTGATAATGATGACGGTAACGAATTTGCTTATAGTAATGATAATTATAGTAGCAATAATTATGATAACACTGATCATGATATTTATAACAACAGCAAGAGCAGTAGCAAAGTCATTCTTATTTCTACCATAATTTTGTTTTAACTATTATGTGTGTCGATGGTCATAAACGTCAAATAATAATAATGAATGATTGTTGTTATTATTGTTATTAGTAGTAGTAATATTAGTATTACTTTTATCATGATTATTATTATGATAATTATAATTATAATTATAATTATAATGGTGTTAATGGTAATGATCATTATTGTTATTACTATTATTATTGTTATTATTATTATTATTATTGTTATTATTGTTATTATTATTACTGTTATTATTGTTATTATTGTTATTATTATCATTACCGTTATTGTTATTATTATCATTATTATTATTAGCAGTAGTAGTATCATTATTATTATTATTATTATTATTATTGTTGTTGTTGTTGTTGTTGTAATTGCTATTGTTATTGTTATTATTATTATTATTATTATTATTATTAGTAGTAGTAGTAGTAGTTGTAGTAGTAGTATTACTATCTTTATCATCATCATTATCATCATATTGTAATTCCTGTGATCTATAAATATGACACAAATAGTCAAAAGCGGACAGTCCTCAGAGAGTACCATGCCCTGCAACCTCTCGCAAACCGTGACCTTTGCTCTCTCTGGATATACGGTTTCTCTCGATTCATGTCTCCGGTAATTTTGTCATTTGGTTTGTTAAAAAAAGATCAGCGGATCGTTTAGAGGTATTGTGAGGGATGGGGGAGGGATGTTCATTCATGCATATGATTATGATAGTGGTAATAGTAATGGGAGTATAAGTACTACTGTCATGATCATTGTTATTGTTGTTATTATTATTGTTGTTGTTGTTGTTACTGTTACTATGTGTTACTACACTAGTACTGTTCATGTAAAGTATATTGTTATCATATGATTTGTAATTATTGTTATTATTTCTGACTTATACGACTGTTTCATCGCTAATGTACTATTATTCCTTTGTTTGATCATATTTGGAATTTGAGTTTGTTGTGATAATGATTATGATTATCTTAGTTGCCCTTATTATCGTGATAGTATTTGTGGAGATATTTTGTAGCGATGTTGTCAATATTAGTTATTGACCATTATTGCAATCATTATATTGCAACTGCTGCCACTGTTCTTCCATCATGTTTGTTATGATATCAGTATTAATCAAACTGTTAATGATATCCATACAGTTTTAATTGGTTAAGTGGCAAAACATTATTTCATTAAGAGTCTCTTAATTACATTCCTCGGCGTGACAAACAGTTTTCCAAAGGGTCGCGGATAGGCCTACATAAGCGGCATTTTGTCTCCTCTCGTAAGTTACCCTTGACGGAACTCGCCGCGTGTTAGAGATGCCATCGCTACAAGTTTGCCGACACGCGAGCACACACTCACCGGTAATGGGCAAATGTCAAGATCCTGGCAAACACACGGAAAGGAAGAGAGGGAGTGGGGGTAGGAGAGGGACGGAGTGAGAGAGTGGGAGTGGGAGTGGGAGTGGGAGAGGGAGAGGGAGAGGGAGAGGGAGAGGGAGAGGGAGAGGGGGCGGAGAGGGAGAGGGAATGGGAGAGGGAGGGGCGGAGGGAGAGCGAGATGGATTGGGAGAGAGAGTAGGAAAGGGAGGAGGAGAGGGAGAGGCAGAGAGAGTGGGAGAGGGAGGGGGAGAGGGAGAGAGAGTAGGAGAGGGAGAGAGAGTAGGAGAGGCAGAGAGAGTGGGAGAGGGAGGGGGAGAGGGAGAAGCAGAGGGAGTGGGAGGGGGAGGGAGAGTGAGAGGGAAAAGAAGGAGAGGGATAAGGAGTTGGACAAGAAGGAGAATAAGGAGAGGGAATAGGAGAACGAGAAAGAGAATGAGAATCGGATTGGGTTGGAGTTGAAGTAGGAGGAGGAACAAAGACAAGAGCGGGAGAAGGAGAAAGAGAAAGAAAAAAGAAGAAAGAGAGGAAGAGGGGATGTGAGAGAAGATGAGAGAAGATCCGAGAGGAATGCCTATGGGTTTGCTGAGGACGCAAAGGACAATATTTGGTTGGGATGCCTTGCTGCCTCCGGTGGGCGGCGCGGCCTGGCTTCCTGGAGCGTTTTCAAGGGACGTCTTAGAATGCCGCGAGTGTCTTGGTATTTTTTTGTTTTTATTTCTTGGCCGGAGAGGAATCTGTTTGCAAGATGTGCCGAACTGCAAATGCATGTTTAGACTGTTGTGGTTTTAGTTGAGACACGTTTGGAAATTGCATTAATTAAACTTATATTTTGATTAATACAAATATCGCTGTTAGTCTTTGCATTTTGTCTTCGTTGATTCTCTCTCTCTCTCTCTATCTATCTATCTATCTATCTATCTATCTCTCTCTCTCTCTCTCGTTAAAAACCGTTTAGGAATGGTATAAACGTTATTTTTATCATCGCCGTTTGTCGGTTTTTGGATATTAACATATATACGTTGGATTTTTTTTTTAATTCTCCCATTAATGGTGATTCAGTCTTACCTACATTTAAAAGTATAAACAGGTATATAATAAAAGGGGAAAGGGAAATAAAGGTATTATAATCACTATCCACTTGACCGCCATACATTATAGGAAAAGTTTCTCAGCCCCCCCCCTCCTCCTCTTTTTTTTCTTTTCTTTTCTTTTGAACTTTCCTTTCGTAACCATTTCTTGTACATATTTATACATTTCCCCTTTTCTTTTTTATACTAGAGAACCTGTTCACTTGTCCTGCATTTCTTTCTTTCTTTCTTTCTTTCTTTCTCTTCGGCCCCTTTTTTTCCTCCTTTCTTCCCCCCTCCCCCCCCCCTTTTTTTGAGTCCGTCGGCAGGGGCAAAAAAGGTACCCAATCACTTTGCTCTTTTTATCAACTGTTATTATGGGTTTTTGATGAGTTTTTTTCGGTCTCGTTTTACCGGTTCGGTTGTCGGCTCCTCGGCCTATAGAGGGGAGAGGGGGGAGAGGGGAAAGAATAAAAAGGAGGAGGAGGAGAAGGAGGAGGTGGAGGAAGAAGAGGAGGACGATGAGGAGGTAGAGGGGTTACGGCCTCTTCCCTCCCTCCCTCCCTCCCTCCCTCCCTCTCTATCTCCCTCCTTCCAGCCATCCATCCTCCCCCTCCTACCTACCCCCTTCCACCTTCCATCCCTCCCCCCGTTCCCCTTCCGTTCCTCCCTCTTCCTACCCTTCCTTTCCTTTTTTTTCTTCTCTCCTCCCTTTCTTACCTGCATCGCGAAGAGAAGGAAAAGCGGATTTTTATTCTGTAAAAATGGAATTCCCAGAGAGGATTATTGGGATCAAAAAGGATAGAATTGACCCCAAAAATTCCCACGTCGGTCGGCGGGTGGGTATCCGGTGGGCATCATTGGGGGAGGGTGGGTGGGAGAGCGGGGACAGGGAGATTTCCAGAGGTGAAGAAGGAAGAGGTGGGAGGGAGGGAGGGAGGGAGGGAGGGAGGGAGAGAGGGACGGACGGACGGGCGGAGGGGAGGGAATGAGGGAGGGAGGCTAAGACCGGACGGAACTCCCTCCATTCACGGATATTGACCCAAGCTTTGTTCCTCCTCTTCCTGTGTTGCCCAGGATAAACCTTACGGACCGTGGCAGGAAAGGCGAGAATAGATTCCCTCGGAAGGCCGACTCATGACCCTTCCTGTTAGAACAGTTACAGGAAGGTCTTACGTTTCTCCGGGTTGTATTTCGGTGCGGTTACTCTGAGCATTGTTATGGTCGCTGGGGGAGAGGGGAGGGGGTGGGGGAGACGAGAGAGAGAGGGGGGGGGAGAGGAGTGGGGGATATCATTTCGATGGTGAGGAGGGGGGGAACGAAAGAGAGAGAGAGAGAGAAAGAGAGAGAGAGAGAGAGAGAGAGAGAGAGAGAGAGAGAGAGAGAGAGAGAGAGAGAGAGAGAGAGAGAGAGAGAGACACAGACAGACAGAGACACAGAGACACAAACCACTGACCTGAGACTCGAGATGAAAATGAGTTAGCAAATTCTTAACCTACACCATAGTCTACACTGGAAATTAGAATCAAGATGTTCTTCTCTACACACATTTGCAACCAGAATATGTAACCCCACCCCCTCTACCCTAGCAGACCCTGACGAGGAAGAGGGACATGGGAGGAAACGTTGCGATATAGGGGGGAGGGGGGGGGGCTGTCGCGCGAACTCCTTCCCAGTCACTGACAGGGGAGAGGAGGGTGGGGGGGTTGGATGGAGCGTCTGATGAACCGGCGTGTCTGACCAGTCAACCGCAAATAATGGGATTAGCGAATCTTTCTTTTTTTTCATTTTACAGCCGTGTTACTGGCACCTTCATTTGTCCCAAGATAGATAGTCACATAGGCTAGATAGAGAAATAGATACGATTGATTGTTTGGCAGGTAATCTGGCTGACAGGTATATTGAATGGTGGATGGGC
>BOPN01000008.1:482391-487391 GCA_017312705.2 Penaeus japonicus | reverse complement strand
CTTCTTCGTCTTCTTCTTCATATTCTTCTTCTTCTTTCTCTTCTTCGTGTCCCTCTTCATCACCTTCTCCTCCTTTTTTGTCTCCTTCGTATCCCCTTCCTTCGTCTTAATCTTCGTGTCCCCCTCCTTCGTCTTCTTCTTCTTTTGTCTCTTCTTCGTCTTCTTCTTCATCTTCCTCCTCTTTTTTGAAATACGGGAAAGCAACATGACGGCAGGATGAGTCTTTGATAAGGCTGAAAAAAAGGTCTTGATGTTAATATCGATGGTATTTATTATAATTCTGGCTTGACACCAAAGTGGATTTGTCCCTCTTTGCTTTTGCGGTCTTTAATGCTACGGGTGAAAGCCCTCTGGAGCGCGGCTGCTTGATATGACACTTGGTTGAAGTTATTTCGCACAAGAACGTCCGGTTTTCTTTCTCTCTTCCTCTCGTTCTGCCATCTTCATCTTCATCATCATTATCTTCATCATCATTATCTTCATCATCATTATCTTCATTATCATTTTCTTCTTCATCATTATCTTCTTCATCATTGTCTTCATCATCATTATCTTCATCATCATTGTTTTCATCATCATTATCTTCATCATCATTTTCTTCTTCATCATTGTCTTCATCATCACTGTTTTCATCATCATTATCTTCATCATCATTGTCATCATCTTCATCTTCATCATCATCATCTTCATCATCATTATCTTCATCATCATTATCTTCATCATTTTCCTCTTCGTCATTGTCTTCATCATCATTATCTTCATCATCATTGTCTTCATCATCATTATCTTCATCATCATTATCTTCATCATCATTGTTTTCATCATCATTATCTTCATCACTGTTTTCATCATTATCTTCATCATCATTGTCATCATCTTCATCTTCATCATTATCTTCATCATCATTGTCATCATCTTCATCTACATCATCATTATCTTCTTCATCATTGTCTTCATCATCATTATCTTCATCATCATTATTTTCATCATCATTGTTTTCATCATCATTATCTTCATCTTCATTATTTTCATCATCATTATCTTCATCATCATTATCTTCATCATCATTGTCATCATCTTCATCTTCATCATCATTATCTTCATCATCATTATCTTCATCATTGTTTTCATCATCATTATTTTCATCATCATTATCTTCATCATCATTATCTTCATCATCATTGTCATCATCTTCATCTTCATCATCATTATCTTCTTCATCATTGTCTTCATCATCATTATCTTCATCATCATTATCTTCTTCATCATTGTCTTCATCATCATTATCTTCATCATCATTGTTTTCATCATCATTATCTTCATCTTCATTATTTTCATCATCATTATCGTCATCATCATTGTTTTCATCATCATTATCTTCATCATCATTGTCTTCGTCATCATTATCTTCATCATCATTATCTTCATCATTATCTTCTTCATTGTCATCATCATTATCTTCATCATCATTGTTTTCATCATCATTATCTCCATCATCGTTGTCTTCATCATCATTGTCTTCATCATTATCATCATTATCACCACTACAACCACAGCCAGCATCATCATCATCAACATCGGCACCATAAATCATCATAGACAGAGCGCGCCCCGACTAAGCACAGCACCATCTTGAGAGAGGGAGGAAACACCTGGAAATTCTTGGAATATGTTCTTCGTATCCCTTGCTATTTTTGTTATCCTTCCGCGTCTTCGTTCTTCTTGTTCTTTTTTGCGCCTCTATTTCTTTGGTGATATTTTGTTAAGAATATTTCTCTCTCTCTCTCTCTCTCTCTCTCTCTCTCTCTCTCTCTCTCTCTCTCTCTCTCTCTCTCTCTCTCTCTCTCTCTCTCCACCACTACCCTAGACCCCCTTTCTCGTACCCCAGACCCTACCCTTCTCGTACCCCAAACCCCATCCTCCTCGTACCCCAGACCCCACCTTCCTCGTTCCCCAGAACCCCATCCTCCTCGTGCCCCAGACCCCACTCTTTCCTCTCCCCCTTCTTTTCTCGCACCCCAGACTCCCTCCTTCCATCCTTGTGTGTGAGTCATGGCAGGTGATTCGGAAGTAACATGCCCAGCTAAGGGGAGTTTCATTAAAAAAAAGAAAAAAAACCCAGCTTTGTTTGGGTTTCTGTGATTATTGGCGGTTTTTTTTTTTTCTTCGATTATTGTTTCTTTGTCTTTTAAAGTCGAGAGTTAATGTTTCTTCATATGTTGACTTGCCAGAAGTTGAATGAATAAAGAAAAACCTTTATTCTAATCTCCATGAGAGTGCATGAGATATTCTTAATAATTTATGCAAATGCAGTTGCTGACGAACCAAAGAAAGCGCATTGCTTGTCAGCGTTCCCCGCATCCCATACACCTTCTTGCATTAAATCTTTCGGCCATGAGATGCGAAGAACAATGCCTTTGTCGTGATACTTTTATTTTTTGTACACTTGCCTTCGTCAACCATCCCCCAGGCGAAGAACGTGGCAATGTTTGCAATAATGTTTCGTAAAATGCGTATGAACAACGCGACTCGGGAAGCAACAAAGCGAAGCCGACGGCGAGGACCATGACAAGACAAGGGGATACGGCTGTAAATCTTAAAACTAACCTTTAATATGGAGAAAAAAAAGAAAAGTTCTTCCCAGCAGACTCTTCCACGAGGCAGCCGCTGTTAGTTTAAGGCACGTGGCGGTCCTCAGCCACCGGCATGACTCGCAACTTTGGTCATAATTGACTTTGTAATCTGATTAACCGCGAGATTGTTAGTGCGGTGACGTGGCCCGGGGTTTCGCAGTCGACGGGGGTGGAGTTGGGTGGAAGGTGGGGTGGGTGGGGTGGAGTGGGCTGTAGGAGGTTCAGAGGAGGATGAGGACCGAGGGGTAGGGTTGGAGTATGGGAAATGGTAGGAAAGGGGAAAAAGAGACGAGGAAGAGGAAGAAGCAGGAGGGAAGAAGAGGAAAATGAAGGAGGAGTAATAGGAAGAAAATGGAAGAGAATGAGGATTGCTGGGATGGGATAGAGGGGGATGTATGAGGTTAGGAGAAGGATGAAAATCGAGGGATAGAATTGGAGGATGGGAAGCAGGAGGAGGAGGAGGTTGAGAGAGACGCGAGGGACGAGGGAAGGGGTGGTGTATGGATGCGGAAGGGTTTAAAATGGATGAGGCATGAGGTGGGAGGAGGAGGTTGAGAGAGGCACAAGGGACGATGAACGGGTATGGACGAGGTTAGGAGAGAGACGAGAAACATTGGACGAGATGGGATAGGGTCAGGGGATCAAAAAAGGGAAGACGAATGAGGTATTAAAGGATTTGGTCATTTAGGAGTAAGTGGGGTTTATAGGTATAGGAAATTTGGTTGGGAACTTGGTGATTATTAAAGTCAGGGTACAAAGGACAAGTCACATGTCAGAGAAAAGATTAAGAGAAGAAGGGCGTGATAGAAAGGAAATGAATAATCCAGGAAATATCATGAATATCATTCGAGGAATGATATGCCGGATTGTAGAATGAAACTTGAATATCAGGTTGCATGAGAACAGATGGTATTCTTGGAGTATAAGAGTTTATTGCCTAGAGCCTTTAATAGAAGATGCATGGCAGCAGATTATGTAAATTTCATTGTTAGGACAATTTTTTTATTTCTTTATTTCAAGGTGAGGGTGGTGTTTGTCTCTGTGAAAGTAAGTGTTGAACAGTGTATGAATATACAAAATTTATCCACCAAACACGATCCCCTTTTCCAGTAAACCGGTGTCCATTGGTTTAGTCAGTGCCACCATTGCTTGCTTGAATGTCTGTCCTATATCAACCGCAAACACCCTTTGGGATGACTTCAGCACCAGCAGGCAGATGCGGATCCACTGAGCTACGATGGCAGCCATATCCTCCAAGCGTAGGAATCTGAACTACAGACGAATGGTTATAGTTTAGGGGATATATAGTGCAGATCATAAAGGCAGTGATTATAGGAAGTGCTGGGATGGAATATAACTGACTTCAAATTCGATTAGATCTTTGGCAAGCTGAAAATGTATTTTTTTTCTCTTCATTTCTTTTTTTCCATCCCTCCCCTTTTCTTCCTCTTCTATACTTCTTCCCCTGCCCTTCTCAACCTCCCTACTTAAACTCCCCCTTCTCACGCTTACATCCTATCCTCTTCTCTCCTGATTCTTCTTCTTACTCTTCTTCTTCTTCTTCTTCCTCCTCCTCCTCCTCCTCCTCCTCCTCCTCCTCCTCCTCCTCCTCCTCCTCCTCCTCCTCACTCCTCCTCCTCTTCCTCCTCCTCCTCATCCTTCCCCTTTTTCCATTCCCTCCCTTCCGTTTAGCCTTCAGCACACCCGCCCAGACTTGACTCCTGACGAACAGCTGTTTCCTAATGCCTCGTATCCAGATGAGGCGATTCGCATACAGTTCGACGAGGACCCCCACCTGCATCAGTGGGAGGCACAAGTCGCGGCTGAAAAACAGAGAACAAAAGGACATGTCAATTAACTACGATACTGAATGCCTGAACACAAGCTGCATCGGGCAAGAAGAAGAAGAGGGAGGGGGAGAGGGAGAAGGAGAAGAAGGAGAGGGAGAGGGAGAAGGAGAGGGAGAGGGAGAGGGAGAAGGAGAAGGAGAAGGAGAAGGAGAGGGAGAGGGAGAGGGAGAGGCAGAGGCAGAGGCAGAGGGAGAGGGAGAGGGAGAGGGAGAAGAAGAGGAGGAGGGGGGAGGGAGAAGGAGAGGGACAGGGATTCCTCGGAGTAAATGGGGTTTATAGATATAGGAAGAGAGAGAAGAAGGAGAGGGATATGCAGAGGGTTGAGAGAGAGGAAAGGGGGAGAGAGAGAGGGGGAGGGAAAATGAGAGGGGGAGAGAAAGGGAGGAGGTAAGAGAGAGAAAATGGGGGAAGAGAAAGAGAGGAGGTAAGAAAAGAGAAGGGAGGGAAGAAAGAGAAAGAGAGAAGAGGGAGAAGAGGAGAGAAAGATGGGAGGTGTGAGATAGGGAGTGGTGAGGAG
>BOPN01000008.1:469891-472391 GCA_017312705.2 Penaeus japonicus | reverse complement strand
GCAGGCAGCCTCCGTGTGCTTGTTGAGGAGCGACATTCTGGAGAAGGTCTTGTGGCAGGTGGAGCAGGCGTACTTCTTGACGTGGGCGTGCGTCTGCAGGTGGGCGCGGAGGTTGCTGCGGTCGGCGAAGCAGCGGTCGCACTGTGAGCACTGGAAGGGCTTCTCACCAGTATGGGTCCTGATGTGGCCCTGCAGGAGCCAGGGGCGCGAGAAGGCCTTTCCGCAGAGGTGGCACTTGCACGGCAGGGTGTGGGTGCGGATGTGCATCTTGAGGGCGCCCAGGCTCGTGTACACCTTGTCGCAGTGCTTGCAGCCGAAGGACTTGGCTCCCAAGGCCGCGCAGTGGAACTGCTTGTGTTTGCTGAGGCCGGAGTATGTGGAGTAGGACTTGCTACATTCTGTGCATGAGTAACGAGACTCGCCGCGAGCCTGAGGAGGCTCTTGGCTGCTGCTGTCGAAGGCGGGAGGGGAGGCTCTGCTGGTGTCAGCGTCACTGATGACGTCGATCTCGTCCTCGCTGAGAGATTCGGTGCCGACCCCGGAGTCCTCGGAGGCTGTGGAGCGAGGGGAAGCCAGACGATCCTCCGAGGGCTGAGGGGAGGCTAGGCGGGCAGCCAGGGCAGGGTGTGAAGCGAGGGCGTGATGGGGCGCCAGAGTGGGATGGGCTGCAGTCTGCATGAGAGGCCACATCATAGGCCCTCGCCACCACTCGGCCTGCTGTTGCTGCTGCTGTTGCTGCACCGCCGTCGTCTGGAAGAGCTTCAGGTAGAAGTCGGCGAGGGAGGGCATTCTTGGTGGGCTGACGGGGGCGTGAATGGGCTGGTGGGGCATAGGTGGCGTGGGCGTGCGGGCGGGAGGAGGAGGAGGAGGGGCAGAGTATGACACCACCTGCTGGTCTGAGTCATGGCGACGACGCTTGACGCTTAGGTCTTGGGGCTGTTCGTCATCTGTGGAGGTAAAGAAAAGGCGGGTAAGTCATTGGATAACTACTAAGTGCTTATTTAGGTGTTGTTACAAAGATGAAAATATTATTTATCTTTATTTATAAAAAAAAATCTAAATGTGATCTATAAATTGACATGCTAAATCATTAAGTGATATTATCAACTTAACTTTCAATATTAAAGTTACACAGTTACACTAGATACTTTTCACTTGTAGTCCTAGACGAGTACTAGTAATAAAGTTAAAATTCACGTGTGAAAACTAATATCCCATATTTCACTTAAACCATTTAATTTTCTTTGCACAATGTTTCAAGTTCTTCACTCGTAATTCTGAAGATATGTATGACACTTTTCACTAAATCGCATTGCAAACTCACCGTTTTCCTGTGCGTTGTAGAAAGCAAGAGGCCTCTTCTTTGGTGGGCAGTGAGAATAATCACGCAAGTTCTCTAGGTGAGCCATCGTGTAATCCATCTAAGTAAATGCACTTACACCTTCTGTCTCTCGATTGGTACTGACCATTGGCGGGCTAAAGTCCGCTTTATAATGGCAGGTACCTAAACAAAAGGAGCCAATGGCGACGAAGCATTGAGTCCTCTCCAGGGATCTCAGCCATTCAGGAAAGGCGGAAGCGCAAAGGAGGCGGGGCTTACTCGGGGATGGGCCAATGATGTGCGCTACAGGTGAGTTGGATGCTCCCTGGTGCTGGGGTTAGTTATTTCTCGGAAGATACAGAAGTTTTTTTCTTAATAAGATAATGCTAATTCTTATCTCTATAAGATGAAACCAGTAACGCCACAATACGTTATGCATCGTTCTTATTAATCAAACTCGGAATAGTAGAAGCGGAACGAGATCTAGATAAGAAATATTTAGAAAGCATCATACATCAGGCACTGGTATGGCCAGGGATGGAAAGGTGTTCCAGAATCGTTAAAATCGCACGTGCTTACACCAGGTAATCATGAACACACAGACCCCACACGTTTACGAGTTTAGAGAATAATAAAACTTAGGGAAGAGGCGCATAAAGCTGAGTTTTGAGAATCGCTCTAAAGGTAGGCAGATGCTAGGGACCATAAAGCACTGAGGTGAGATGCCCTTTTATTAGCGTTCGATATAATGTGTGATTTATCTCAAAACGCACTTGTATAACTTCATCCTAATTATCAGGAAGGTGAATATCAGTTACGAATATATTATAACCGCCTTGGTATAAAGTAGAAAATGTTTAAAGTTTCTAACTCTCCAAAAAAGCTAATAAGCACCATTTTCGAACAGCATGTCCTCGCCAGGTCAGGTCTATTGTACTAATATTGGACAGGTGACGCCTGTTCTACTAAGCACACCTTGCCTCCGCGTTTTGCCGTCTTGCGCACATACCTCACATGATTATGCTGTTCCTTATCAATTTCTTGTGCATAAATTAGAAGAATTCGCCAAAGACTATTGATTAGAAAAGGCCAGACAAGCGATGGTAATTAAGAACCTCCACGGGGGAGATCATACCCCACTGATGGTTACCGGAAGGGCTATTTTGTGAGTGATTTACC
>BOPN01000008.1:447391-449891 GCA_017312705.2 Penaeus japonicus | reverse complement strand
GAGAGGGAGAGGGAGAGGGAGAAGGAGAGAGGGAGAGGAGAGGGAAAGGGAGAAGATATAGAGCGTGGGAGGGGAGTGGAGGAGGGAGAAATAGAAAGAAATGGAGGGGAAAAGAGTGAAAGTAAAAAAAGGGAGAGGGAGATATAGGGAAGAAGGGTAAGGGAACGAGTAAGAATTGGAGGTAAGTAAGTAATAGCAAGCTACATATATATATATGTGTGTGTGTGTGTGTGTGTGTGTGTGTGTGTGTGTGTGTGTGTGTGTGTGTGTGTGTGTATGTATGTGTGTGTGTGATTGTGTGTTGTGTGTGTTAACATACATATTAACACACACAGACACACACACTCAAAATCACACTCACAAGTTTACACACTCACACACGCACTTACACACTCACTCAAACCCCATGAGTGAGCAGCCAAGAAAGGTAAAGGTAATGCTACAGTAGGTAACAGAGAACTGAAAGTGACAGCGAGTGATCCTTCAGGCTCCACTGTTCTACTCGTATACGACAGAAGACACTCACCTTGCGCAAAGAGTTATTGAAAACAGACATTGATCGACGGAAAATGCTAAAAATTCTACTTCGAAAACCAGGAGAGTGAAAAAAAGGAAGCTTTTCATACCTGGAAGCGACATATTGATCCAAGAAAATGGACTCGAGGCATGGGGAACTTTTCAAATTTCTTATTTTAAAGTATTCTCCCTTATCTTAACAACATGGACATTATCCCATCTGAGGAAGGCTTATGGAGATCATAAGCTGCACTCTAAAAGAATCAAAATATTTCACAAACAAAAGAAAGACAGTATATCTTGCCAGCTGCCTCGATTGTAATCTTCAGACCAAAGAGCGTACATTAAAGATATGACATTCACTTTCTCCCCGGTTCCTCTTACATACGCAAGATTAATCCAACTCGGCCATATTATCCTCAGGAGATACCTTTCAAGGCCTACGTAAAAGCCACAGTAACGAAGGGGAGTTCCGGCGACTCATCTTACCAGCCCAGTACCTGGCAGAGAATCCGAAGGCAGTGCTGTCTCAGAACTAATTAAAGACCCTATTCTGTAGAAATTCAAGGAGAGCAGAGAACACTACCGACGAAGAGTGGGTTTAGATACAAACAGATAAATAAAGGGTGGACATAGACAGGAGGAGGATGTAGAGAAGTAGAGAGACAGAAGGAGAGAGAGAGAAGGAGAGAGAGAAAGAGAAAGGAAAAGAGAAAGAAAGAGAGGGGAGAGAGAGCGAGGGAGAGCAAGTGAGAGAGCAAGTGAGAGAGCGAGCGAGGGAGAGCAAGGGAGAGCGAGAGAGGAAGAGGAGAGAGAGAGAGAGAGAGAGAGAGAGAGAGAGAGAGAGAGAGAGAGAGAGAGAGAGAGAGAGAGAGAGAGAGAGAGAGAGAGAGAGAGAGAGAGAGAGAGAGAGAGAGAGAGAGAGAGAGAGAGAGAGAGAGAGAGAGAGAGAGAGAGAGAGAGAGAAGGAGAGAGAGAGAGAAGGAGAGAGAGAGAGAGAAGGAGAGAAGGAGAGAGAGAGAGAGAAGGATAGAGAGAGAAAAGAAGAGAGAGAGAGAAGTAGAGAGAGAGAGAAGTAGAGAGAAAGAGAAGTAGAGAGAGAGAGAGAGAGAGAGAGAGAGAGAGAGAGAGAGAGAGAGAGAGAGATGTGAGGGGTAGAGAAGAAAGAGAGAAAGCCGATTAGTGAGAGAGAGATACAGAGACAGGCAGAGAGAGCGAAAGAGAGGAGAATCTGGCAGAAAGGAGATCGAAACAAAGGAAAAAGGAGGGTGAAGGGGTAAGTGATCGCCTTAAAGAGGATTGGAAATAGAGATAGACGGACAGGGAGAATACATATCTTATAGGGGTACACAAAGAAGAAGAGATAGTAGGATAGAAGAGGGAGAGACAGAGGAAGAGAGGAAAGAGGGAGGGAAGGAGAGAGAGAACAATGAGAGAAAGACAATGTCCAATGGAAATGATAACAGTAATGATATGACCAACAACGATTATACTAATTAATTTCAAGTATTAGTAATTTACAGCCGAAAGCTGTATGCGAATGTGAAAAACAGAAACCCAAAAGCCTGCCATTTGCCCCCTTCCCCCTTTCTCTCTCTCTCTCTCTCTTTCTCTTTCTCTCTCCCTCCCTCCCTCCCTCCCTCCCTCCCTCCCCCTCCCCCTCTCCCTCTCCCTCTCCCTCTCCCTCTCCCTCTCCCTCTCCCTCTCCCTCTTCCTCTCCCTCTCCCCCTCCCTCCCTCTCCCTCTCCCTTTCCCTCCCTCCCTCCCTCTCCCTCTCCCTCTCCCTCTCCCCCCCCCCATCCCCCCAGTTGGCAAAGCATCCGGACTTAGCCATCAGCGACGGGTAATTATCACGCCTCCTCCATCATCGGTGCCACATAAAACACAAGGGCTTGTATTGTTTACTTAATTTACTGCCAGCGTGCGGCCAAGTAATTACGCGTATTACAGGTCATATGTCCCAATTAAGAATCCGTGATATTAC
>BOPN01000008.1:415282-417782 GCA_017312705.2 Penaeus japonicus | reverse complement strand
TCCTCCTCCTCTGCTCGGCTAGACCCTCCCCTTCCCCTCCTTTCCTACCTTACCCTACCCTACTCGGCCCTCCCTACCCCTCCCCTTCCCTATTATACCCCCTCCCTTCCTCTCCGTCTCCCGAGAGCACCTTCCTACCTGCCCCACACATCATGTCATCTCCGCGCCGGAAGTCAGCTGATGCTTTTAGAGAGGCTCTCCCTCCTCCTCCCCCTCCTCCTTCTCTCCCTTCTCTTCCTCCTCCTCCTCCTCCTCCTGCTGCTGTTCCTCCTTCTCCTCCTCCTCTTCATCATCATCATCATCATCTTCTTCTTCTTCTTCCTCCTCCTTCTCCTTCTCTTCTCCCTCCTCTCCCTCCATCCCCTTCCTCTTCCTCCTCCTCCTCTTCATTATCATTATCATCATCATCATCATCATCATCATCACCATCACCATCACCATCATCATCTTCCTCTTCCTCTTCATCCTCCTCCTTCTTTTCCTCCTCTCCCTCCTCCTCCTCCCCCTCCTCCTCTTCCTCTTCATTATTATCATCATCATAATCATCATCATCATCACCATCACAATCATCATCATCATCACCATCACAATCATCATAATCATCATCTTTTTCTTCTTCTTCCTCCTCCTCCTCCTCCTCCTTTTCCTCCGTCAAATATAAACAACTTTACTCGTGTTTCGTCTTGATTGATTATAATTTTCATTTAAGGAGATTCGAACCATAATCAAATATCTTTTTGGTGTTTGTTTTTCCTTCGTCGTGATATTCCGTATAATTGATCAAATCCACAACGAAATCAAGACGCGTTCTCATGCACGCCCATGGTCACGGTGTCCCCATAATGGTTTCTCGGACTATCAGCCGATGCCGTGAGTGCGTCCGGTTAATGGGTGGTCTTCCTGGGTCCTCTTGACGGGGGTATTAATCTCTCTTCGTTGTAATGTCCTTGATAGTATCCTTGGAGATATCCTCAGCGTTCCTGGTCTCCTCCTGATATAGATTTCCACGACAGATAAGAATGGGGAACGCCCTGACGCCGAGATAGGAGAGTGCGTGTGAATGAAGTGAAAAGCCGTTGGCGATCCACTAAACCGGGTATTACTCACATCCCGTTTTGTATGAAAGCGGTCATAGCGTACCATCTGATACCCCCCTCCCCCCCCCGTTCGCTTTCCTTCTCTTTCTCCTTCTCTTTCTACTTCTTCTCTTTCTACTTCTATTTCTCCTTCTTCATTTTCTTCCTTTCCTTCTCATTCTCTTTCTCCTTCTCCTTTTTCTCTTCCTCCTCTTCCTCCCCTACCTCCTACTCTTACTTCTCCTCCTCCTCCTCCTCCTCTTCCTCTCTCCCCTCCTCTTCCTCCTCCCCCTCCTCCTCTCTCCTCCTCCTTCTTCTCCTATCCCCTCCTCTTCTTCTTTCCCCTCCTCTTCCTCTTCCTCCTCCTCCTCCTCCTTCTTCTCCTTCTCCTATCCCCTCCGCCTTCTTATCCCTCTTCTCCTATGCACCCTACCTCTTCTTATCCCTTCCTCGCCATAATCTTCCGATTCCATGTCTCATCCTACCACCTCTTTTCACCCCCCCCCCCCCCCCCCTCCTCCCTTGCCCTTCACCCCCCCCCCCCCCTCCTTTTTCCCTCACACAAGAGAGTCGCCTGGAATCCGGGAATCGAAAAGGCTCCTTTGAAAAACTTGGAATCGGGTCAGGAATTTATGGTCTGGCTTCGCGTCTTAGCATGTGTGACGTGAATGGGTGTTGTAATAGAAGAAGAAGTCCTTGTCGAGGGAAAAAGGAATGAGGAATGCTAGCCGTGGGTTCGGGTCGTGGGTTGTGTGTGTTTGGTGTGTGTGTGTGTGTGTGTTTTTGTTTGTTTGTGTGTGTTTGTGTTTGTTTGTGTGTGTGCGTTTCTGGGTGTGGTCCTGTGTGTGTGTGTGTGTGTGTGTGTGTGTGTGCGTTTGTGGGTGTGGTCGTGTGTGTGTGTGTGTGTGTGTGTTTGTTTGGTGTGTGTTTTTGTGTGTGTGTTTGTGTGTGCGTTTGTGTGTGTGCATTTATATGTGTGTTTGTATGTGGGTGAGTGAAACTATCATGATTAATTATAATTATTGTTATTATTATCATTGATAATATTGTTTTCGATTCTGCATACAGACAAACATATGTATCTATATATAGATATATATATATATGAATATATATATATATATGTATGTATATCTATATATTATATATATTTATATATATCTATTCATTTATATATGCATATATGATATATTGCATATAAGAATATACATAAATAAATGTATATCTATACATACATAAATATGTATGTACATACATATATACATATTTATATGTGTATATGTATATTTTACATATATATATATATACACACACATATATAAACACACACACACAGACACACACGCACACGCACACGCACACGCACACGCACACGCACACGCACACGCACACGCACACACACACATACAGTATGCATATATATA
>BOPN01000008.1:408281-410781 GCA_017312705.2 Penaeus japonicus | reverse complement strand
ACAGACTTGAATTCAAATCACTATAGCCTAACAGAAAAAATAATGATATACTTTGAAATTAGCTGTAGCACTTGTTTCGTTACAAGGGCCAGAAAACCATTGTCTTCGCGAAGGAAAATACAATGAGTGTCCAAGACATTCCCCCACGTGCTCAGGTATCCACCCCCACCCCCACCCCCTCCTTGCCCCCTGCCCCCTCACCGAACATCTGTTATATGTGGCCTATTTAACTACGTTTTCACCGTGCCATCAATTACGCTCGAGACACGGCCGTCATTAGCTGTTATAAATATTCGAATTTCTGAAATAAGGCCGATGCAGGGGAATGCTAAGTAGCCTGAGGAATAACATGCGGTGTCCGATGCTCCTTTCTTTTTGCTGCTTGTATGGCATGTGGCCGAAATGCGGAAATGATTAATGGGTAATGAGGCTCTATGCATGTGTATGTGGTTGGTCATTCCTTTTCTCTTGTTTCTCTGTATCGCTTTCTCTCAGTGCTTCTACATACCGTTCCTCATCTCTTTTCGCCTTTGCTCTCCTTCGGTCTTCCTTTCCCTCCTCCATCTCCCCCCTATCTCTCTCTCTCTTTCCCCCTTCTCCCACTTCTCTCTCTCTCTCTGTCTCTCGCCCCCTTTCTTTAACTGCCTCTGAAATGTCTGACCTTGAATATAAGCGTTGGACATTATTAATGGTTCACATTAGCAGTTACTCGACCAGGATTCCACTGGACAAAAGGATATAATTAAAATATGCGACTCAAGGTAATTCTTGATACAATTTTTCAGCCTAGTAGCGCCTTTTTGATAAGAGAACGTTTCGAACATGTTATTATTAACATTATGTTATTAACAGACAATAGACTCGTTGTAAATGGACATATCACGGGTCATTCAAGAACCAAGGACACCGTCTATAGGCGAGCTAGTTAATTTAAGACCTTTCTGTGAAACAAGAGTAAATTTTAAGAGCGATGTCTACGTCGAGGTGTCACTCACAACCGCTGGAAGCCGTAATGATTTTTTTTTTTGTAGTTGATTCAGCATTATATAATTTAAATTTCATGTTATTTGCGAACAAGAATAGTATTTGAATATTAGTAAGATTATATGAAATGTCCTTTTAATTGTAGTGTTACATAAAATCGACGCATATACTATATGTAGGTAGACATGCAGGCGTGTAGATAAATATGCAAGCGTGTATTTGTGTGCGCGCATATATTATAACGCTCTGAAGACATTATCGGACCTAGAACACGAACCGACACGTGAGAGACTCCGGCGTAAAGCACCTGAGACACTCCGACACCCAGTGGGGGCGCCGCGTCGTCACGGTGATTCCAGAGGCGATAACGACAAATTTCTTCTCACCGCATTACCCATGGTCGACGGGAGGACACAGCTCTCCGGAGGGAAAAGTACTCCAGGGGGGCTTTTCTCTTCCCTTGGTGAGTTCAGAAATGTGTTTTGTGGTCTTACTGATTTTCTTTTTCTCTCGTTGAAATGTGTGCTGGGTAACGGTTCGTACTGCACTTGCTTTGGGGGGTCTGCTAATTTGCAATGTGTATTTGGTTTTATTTTATGGAAATATACTTGCAGGTCTTTTTAGTTATATGTGTTATATGTGTTCTTGTATGTCCTCGCTCTCGGATCATATTTTGCAAACGTGATTTTGTATGCAGTAGAACCTTCGATAAAATTTATCTGCAACATGTTCATATATAAACTGCCCTTTGAAGCTATTCATGTTGTAGAGTGGATATCTTTAAGAGAGAGAGAGTATAAAATTCATATCTATATTAATGGTTTATTAAGGCTATCACACCCAGCCTTGTCTTTAAATTGAAATTGCCATGAGGTGGTTATTCTTAAGGGATTTGAATTAGAGTTCTTATCTTGTATTTAGTCATATATTTATATCTATCTGCCTGTCTATCAGTTCTCGACACAAAGCCTATTTGCAGATACCTGTAGATGTCCCGATAAATCTTATATGAACCTCCGTGGCTCTTACAATAAGGGCCTCCATCCAGAAACATGTTTTGTATTGTGGAGCGACCACACATTCATTTCATCAACACTTTTTTCTTCCCGAGACCTGAGCCGATTCAACTGATTGGGTCCCTCTCGTGCATTTGTAATCACTCTGATCACGTCTCTTAAACATTCCTTCAAGAAGGGAACAAGTGTGCTCCTGGCCTGGGCTCCGCGGCAAGACAGTGCTACGCCTCCGTCAAGCCGAAGGTTCAGCCATTCGAACCCCGGCGAGGGCATTCTGACCCTTTTCGGCCGCCGCGGAGAATGGCATCGGTGGACGAGGCTTCCAGTTTCTTCCATCGAAGGTTCTTAAGTCTTTTCTCTTCCAGTCCCGTCTTGGAGGTTGCCGAGAAAGAGTCTCTCACCCGCGGGCACATTCGAGGACCCACTAACCAAACAGTCTTTGTCCTCGGCCTCTCTCTCCGCCGGGCACAAGTGGCGAACCGACCGGGAGGGAAATTGGC
>BOPN01000008.1:380781-388281 GCA_017312705.2 Penaeus japonicus | reverse complement strand
TCTCTCGATCAGTTGCTGTCACGTGTGAACTTGGCGCGTGGCTCGTGTCATTTGCGTGATGTTATTTATAGGTGTGTTAGGGGATGTATGTGTGTGTGTGTATGTGTGTGTGTGTGTGTGTATGTGTGTGTGTGTGTGTGTGTGTGCTTGTGTTTGTGTGTGTATGTGTGAAAATCTCAGGCGTGTGTCAAAATGAATCCATAAAAATACAAAATCAAAGTTTAGATATTTCAAGTTTCAGTCTTTCAACTGATATATTATACTATATGTTATATATTATATGTAGTGATTACCCCTTTTCAAAAAATGTCTTTCTTGTGTCTGTTGTTTATCTTATGTCTTCCTTGGGTCTTCTCCCATCTGGAGTCTAACCCCCTTCGCCTCCCCCCTCCTGTGACACCTCGCCCCACCCCCTTTCCATTTTCTCTTGCCGACGCCGACATACTCCTTGTCCCATCTCATAATCGGTACCCCAAGTACTAATCCTGTCATTCCTTACTCCTACCTCTGTCATCCCTATTATCATCTTCATCATCGTCATCGTCACCACTATTATCATCATCATCGTCACCATCATCATCATCGTCTGCGTCATCATCATCATTGTCGTCGTCACCGTTATCATCGTCATCGTCATTAATATTATTAATATCAATATCACGATCATTATCACTATCACTATCATTATCAATATCAATATTATTATCACTATCATTATGATGATGATGATGATCTTCATCATTATCATTACCATTATCATTATTCTTATCATCACCATCATTATCATTATCATCATCACCGCCACCATCATCAGTATCACCATCATCATTATTACCACCACCACCATCATCATCATGCGAAAGGCTTTTGTAATGTAGTCAGAATCTTAAACAAGTATTTTCTTTCTTCAGTTTGCACTTGTTCTGCAGTTGAAACATCTGTCGATCATTATTCCATCATCTACCCACAGGTGTTGTCAATTTGGAGAAGGTATCGAAACTTCCTTTTGGAATATTAATCACATCGTAGACCTTTTAGAATCTTAAGCACATCGTAGACCTTTTGGAATCTTAATCACATCGCAGACCTTTTGGAATCTTAAGCACATCGTAGACCTTTTGGAATCTTAAGCACATCGTAGACCTTTTGGAATCTTAAGCACATCGTAGACCTTTAGGAATCTTAAGCACATCGTAGACCTTTTGGAATCTTAAGCACATCGTAGACCCTTTGGAATCTTAAGCACATCGTAGACCTTTAGGAATCTTAAGCACATCGTAGACCTTTAGGAATCTTAAGCACATCGTAGACCTTTAGGAATCTTAAGCACATCGTAGACCTTTTGGAATCTTAAGCACATCGTAGACCTTTAGGAATCTTAAGCACATCGTAGACCTTTTGGAATCTTAAGCACATCGTAGACCTTTTGGAATCTTAAGCACATCGTAGACCTTTTGGAATCTTAATCACATCGTAGACCTTTAGGAATCTTAAGCACATCGTAGACCTTTTGGAATCTTAATCACATCGCAGACCTTCTGGAATCTTAAGCACATCGTAGACCTTTTGGAATCTTAATTACATCGCAGACCTTTAGGAATCTTAATCACATCGCAGACCTTGTGGAATCTTAAGCACATCGCAGACCTTTTGGAATCTTAATCACATCGCAGACCTTTAGGAATCTTAAGCACATCGTAGACCTTTTGGAATCTTAAGCACATCGATGACTAATTCGCGATACTTGTTCAGTCTGGAGACCCGTTGCTTTGTCTCTCACTTTTATTAATGGAAGGACAACATCCCCTGATGAATGGGCGGGCCTTCGTTCGGTTCCCTGCCTGTGACATCGACTTCGACGAGGAGATGTGGGTTTGTGTCTGTTTATTGCCTCTCTTTGGAATATGTTATTCTTCAGTATGGATATGAGTAATTGATATAATAAAACACATATATGCTTTGATTGTTGGATTTTAATCTTGAAAAGAAATTGAGGGATTTGCCCTCTGAAGGCCTCCGTAAGCCGGTGCTATTTAAAAGGAAAATCTTGAATAAGAAAACTCCTGAACGAACGATGAGAAAGAGAAAATAACGCAACTCATCTACATAAATAGAAACACTAATCCATGGGTAATTTGCTAAGATTATTTTTTCCTCAGAATCTATAGAAACGGTGCCCTACATTTTTTTCATCGTTTTTTTTTTCTTTTTTTTTTCTTTTTCTTTTTAACAAGCGGACACTGATATACGTGTGTAGTACTACATAACTCACGAGATCCTATGACCCCTATGAATGAAGTTCCTATGGTCGGAGGTCAAGGCTATGATTACAAGTAAAAACACGCCTCTGAATATAAGCTAAATCTAAAATGGCGAGGATGTGTTACACAGCTGGGATGGGATAGACGTATTTATTTCTTTATCGAATAATCTCCGTTGGTACCCTGTGTAATTGACGATGATAAAGAATATGATGATTATTATCTTTTATTATGATTATGATGAGGGTGATGATTTGGTGGTGATAAGGAGGAGGTTAGTGATTATGATGATGATTATGATAATGATTATAATGATTCTTATCATCACTGTTGCTTTTGTTCTGTTGTCTTTTATGTCTTTCTTCTAATCATCGGCACCGTCATTATCACCTTCACCATCATTGCTCACCACTACTATCCTCATCATCCTTTTTATTCTATTGTCACCATCATTGCCATTGTTTCTTTTCTAACCATAATAAGTTCATTATGACAATTTCTAAATTAGTAATATGACTGATTAGGACAATGCCAAAGTTCTTGCAATGATGGTGTTCTTGTAAAAAAAAATGATGATGATAAGCACAAAAAGACAACTTACTGAATATAGATATCATGATTTTCAGGAACTACACATTCATTCATTCACTTCAGCAGGGGTGTCAGAACTAGTATGGCATGGCTGTCTAGACATAAGATGAGGATGCCTTATATGGACCAGATTACATAACTGTTACGAGAGATAAAGTGATCCATTTGTAAATTCTTTAAGATATTTATTTATACGTAAACGACAAACATGGTCTGCATGTTTGACACCCTTGTAATAAAAAAAACATATCAACTATGCATGCTGCACGACACTCTCTCTTATACAGTGTCCTATTTTTTCTATTTTATTTTTTTTAAATTTCCGTTTTGTCCATGTACGTGTAGATTTCCACCAAAACAAACAGTTAACTAGATATTGTTTTTTGTGACATTGCAACGTATCATATGGTATCATACTATCAGAGCGTAACACAGCTTCCCAATTTCCGTAAAGTCTGCATGTATAGAAATATATGCAATGGTAATATTAATCATATGCCATTGAAATGTCGCTGGTCAAACAGCTTCATCTTTCCTGAAACAAGAAATCAGAGGAAAAACAAACAAACAAACAGCACTTATGCATCTCAATTTACCACTAAAGCAGATAATTTCCCAACACAACAAAAAATACCTCCCCATTTATCAGACGAGACAAAGCCTCAAGACTTGTTCATGTCTTTGCGTGCTCTCCCTCCCCATCACTGTCACTCCTGGACGGGTTTGCTTTTCTTCCACAGAACAACTCATTTTCTCCTCCTAAAACTCCTAATGAAAAGAAATTCCTAAGACTCTGGCGTCTTGTAATCGTCGGGGATATGCGGTTTTCTCTCGCAGATGATGGGCGTGGCAGGCGCTTAAAAAGGATCTTGAATCTCAAGACAAACGGGGTTGTTGACATAGCAGAGCTCCGTTTGTTTGGACACTCGAGTTCCTTATTTCCTCTCGGCGGGAATCCTGAGAAGCATCCTGTCTGCCTTTTCTTCTTCCGCTTTTTGGTGCCCCGCACCTGAGAATGCGGACCCCTCCGCTCACCTGAGGCCCCTCATTAAAGTTCCTACGATTATCCTTCGAGGGCGTCTCTGCCATTCCTCAAGAACCGAGTCCAAGAGGATGCCAGTGTTCCGGTGGGACCCCGCAGAGCAATTCCCGGAGAGAAAAAAGGCGTGCCATTTTCCGTCGCCAGCGTCGTCCGCCAATCCCAGCGCAGGAGAAAAACGCTGGACCAATCGCCGCGCTTCTTGAGCCCTCGACTACCAGAATGCCTGAAGGTATATTCCAGTCCTTGGCCGTGTCACGTGACTTCTCTCAACACCTGGGAATGCGCGCCCACAAAGGCAGATTGCCTCAGATTGGAAGCTCGGGGCAAGAGGATGCCTTCTGCTGCCTGCCGACATGGTTCTAAACAATGGGAACCCCAAGGGCTGGTCGCCCGTATGAGCGCACGTCTTTTCAGCCATAGAGTCCCACTACTCCGTTTCTTCAGGGAGACTTTCTCGAGGTGAATGGGAGTCACAAGCTGGCGAGCGTCGCTCTTCATGAATGGTGCGATGTTTGCTCGTGAATGGCGAGCTTCAGTTCCTCTCAATGGCCTCAGCTGGCGTCTCTGCCGCCTCCGGGAGGGTCTAAGACGCTCCTCTCTCCTCTCCTCGCTGCATTCTTTGTATTGACTATTCTCACTTTTTAGATTTCTTTACTTGGAATGCGCGTAGGGTAAAACTCGTCTTGAACTATGAAGGGAAAGTTGAATGGCACTTAGACATCAGCAGATTTAAAGATATACCATCTCGTGTGTTCAAAACATTTTGTTTCGGCAGTTCCCTCGAATGGTCCTTAGCCTGCAAATAGATGATTGTTTCCTCTGTGTTTTTTCCCGGTAATAGCTTTATCAAACGAATTGAATTTTCAAAAAGATTATATGGAATGAGATCCCTATAACTCACTTTTTCATGAGTAGACAACAAATCCATCTTCCTTTGCTCATTTCTTTACCCAGGCATCGCTATAATCACCACAAAGCCTTCGCTCAGTCTCTTCCCCTTTCTGCTCTTTTCATCGTGACTAATCTCGCGATCCGGTCCCCTCCCCCCTCCCTCCCCCCCCTCTCCCCTTTCCCCTCCCGCCGCGCGCAAGCCACAGCGGCGGAATGTGCCAGCTCCAATTTTCGCAGCGGGGAATCGCGGTCGCGCCGCTCTCCGCCGCCGCTCATGTTACGGGGCAGCGCGTGGCGGCGGGACGCTGGCCCGGGCCGGTCCGCGGTGGCTCTCGCTCGCTAATTGTGGCCGGGAGGCGGTACTTATCGAGTTAGATTAATGTAGGCTTGGTGGTTATCCTTCAGCGATCGTGGTAGTTTTTGTGGTAATCGCTGGTATTTTTTGTCTGATTAAGGTAACTAATTATTTCTTATTAATCACCCCTTAGTTGTTACTTTAAGGTGATTGATATGATTGTAATTAAATGTTGGGGGAAGGCGGTAATTATTGTTTTAACGGGATGAGGAAGGGCAAATATAGGCACTCACTCACACGCAAAAAAACAGAAAATGATTTAAAGCATCAACTTGATACAGGGCATATATTCTAATGTAAACTTCTATTCCTTGTTCCTTTCCTCTCCACCCCCACCCCCCTAAATCACCCCTCCCTCCTTCACTCACTCTTCGTCGCATTCCTTCCCCCAACAACAAACCAGCAATTACGTAACTCGATACGATAATTGATATCAGGAATCCGCGCGCATTCCAGGCAACCGGAACTGGAATGAGCATCGAATAACCTGGGAATGGCCACCTTTCTTCACCCCCCCCCCTTTCTTCCTTTCCTCCTCCCCCTCCTGTACCCATCCGCCTCCCCCTTTCTCCTCCCCCCCCCCCAACGCGAATCTTAAGAAAGACAGGAAGTGTATGTGAATTGAATGAAAGCTGGGCTTGCTCCCCGTGGCTGTGGAATCTCGCAAGAAGGGGAGGGGGGAGGGGGGGGGGCATTCAGCATTCAGCATTCATCGTTCATTCATAATTCTTGAATGAACTGGATTTACGATGTCAGCGATGGATTTGTGGTTGGAGGATAGCGGGGCTTACGATATTCATGGCGTATTTATTGAATATCGTAGAATATGGGATTAGAGTTTCCTTTAAAACTCGAGCTAATTTTTTTCTTAAAATTGTCATGAAGTTAAAATTTACTTGATTTCATCGTGGGATTTTCGCTTTTACAGAATGAAGTGACCGATGGTTTGGTGTAAAGATTAAGGTATTAAGAGCAATACTGATAATGATAAATGGTAATGATGATAATGATAATAATAAGGATTGCAATGATAAGAAAAATAACAAAACGAATAACAACAATAATGGCAATGACAATGATGATGGCAAAGAAAGAAAGAGAAACTTAGAAGAAATAAAATAAAGAAAAGATTTAACCTACTACCCAAAAGAGCTTGAAATGTCTACAGTTGAAGACTACATCTACGCTCGAGTGAATGGCAGTTCCAGACAGCGGATAACAAAACAGAAGTTCTCCCATTTCGGGAAGAAAAACTCTCGACAAACATCCAGTCCTAAAAGCATTCGATCGGCAACCACTTGAGTACTAAATATCTCTTCCTTTATGGCCGAGACCCAATTACTCAGGAATGGGCGGAAGTGGGCGGTTCAGGGTAAGCTGGAGGGCGCGCGCGAGGGTTTACACAGGAGATGAATGGATGTATAGTCGTGACATGCGTAGATCAGGAAGCTTTCAAAGACTGGATGTTTTTTTTTAGGGGGGGGGGTGGGGGGAAGGGGGTATGGGCATGGAATTCGAACACGTGCAGATGCTCTTTGCACAGTGTTTGTAGTCTGCACGTGTTCTGCGGTGTTGGGTCCGGTCGATATCTACGCCCCGTATGTCTATATCACGGACTTCATCCCTCATCCCTCTCGACTTCCTGTCTATCCACGATAAGAGCAGTTATTTGATTATCAACCACATTAGTTACTATTAGCAATGTTACAGCTTTCCTGAGCTATACTTCCATCGTTAGGTCGCTTCATGCCGTGCTGCTCTAACTACACCATCGTTATAGTTAGACTCCGCGGACTAAGACTACTAGATCTGGGCAGTCGGCATCCTAGGTAGTCCATCGGTGCTAGGTTTCTTAGTATAGGGTACGTGCTGCTTTTCTAAACGAAGGATTACCTAACCCACTCTAATTACCATAATTAACGACCCGAATTATTTGAATGCCATGGTTAAACACACCGAATGCTCAGCACGTAACGAGAGAGCAGTCCACGTAAACAGCTTGCGGATACAATACAGTGTGGTTAGGTGGAAGAATCACCTTTTGTCTTGAAGTTCTCACGAGATAGATTACGCTACCGCCCACTAGCCCTTTCGCCCCCCCCCCTCCCCTCCCCCCTCTCGCCCCGTCATGCTGATAAGATAATTATGAGCTTGGTGAGGACGCGAGATCAAAGAGAAAGGGTTTGATGCTCAACCAGGTAAAAGGACGAACACCTGGACTTGGCAGGAACTGGCAGATGCAAGATTGTTCTGGAAGCTGAAGAATGGTAATGTGTGGGAACTTTAAAAAATAAAAGACCTGCGAAGGCCTGCAAAAGGTCGGAGGAATGTTTGTTCAAGGCATATATTCAGGAGAGTGA